>JAXBDA010006311.1:0-15712 GCA_036023075.1 Gaultheria prostrata | reverse complement strand
AAGAAAATTAGCAGCCTCTTGGGTCAAGCACTCCGAGTTCAAAATTTGACGTTGTGGTGGGCCTCTGCCTTTTAGCAGAACCGAGAGGAGAATAGCTGAAGTGCGTAAGTTAACAGAATGTTTAAGTTAACAAAATTACCCTCTAGTAATTTTGCTTTAATAGGCCTGGACAGTTATCGCTAGAGCACCACAAAATTAGGCCCCAAGGTATGAACCAAAATGGGCCTGGCCACTCCAAAACTTCCATGACAGATCCAAAGAAAATTAGCAGCCTCTTGGGTCAAGCACTCCGAGTTCAAAATTTGACGTTGTGGTGGGCCTCTGCCTTTTAGCAGAACCGAGAGGAGAATAGCTGAAGTGCGTAAGTTAACAGAATGTTTAAGTGCCCTGAAAATATACACAGACTTGATCCAGAAATTGAAAATCAGTGGCCCAGATTCACACAATTCTGGATCAATTCTGTGAATTTTTTTCTGAATATGTAGTGGTGCTCGTAAGTTAAGCTCTATTTGGTTCTTGAGGAAAGAAATGGAAAGGAAGGAAATTTTTTCCTTTGTTTGGTTCTCAAGAGAGAGGGGAAAATACTTATATTCCTATTTAACTTTCTTCACATTTTCTTTTCAATTTTCCCTCCAATGTTATTCCTAATTATTTTCTCTTCTTTTCTCGCTCTTTCCTTAACTTCCAAACAAAGCGTTACGCTCGACGTTGGAAAAAAAATCCAAAGAAGACAAATTTGTCACGTCAGTTTTCCCCAACGACTCGGAAATTTCTCCCGCCTCACAAAATTACTGATAGTATTCGGCAGTCCTCTCTCTCTCTCTCTCCAAATTCGGCCTCTGCGCGCAGGCTTTGGAAAAACATTGATGATGATTTCTTCACAGACCACATCGTCTGCACTAATCTCCGTCTCCAATTTCTCACCTCACCGATTACTTCCATCTAAATCTCCGTCCCTTCCTTTCTACCCCATCTCCACCGTTCATTCGTCAAAATCAAAGATGCAGATTAGGTCTCCTCTCGTTACAAGAGCTGCAGCTGCTTCTTCTTCCACTGCTGGGTTGAGCGAGAACATCAGTGATGCCCTAGGTGAAGTTAACATCTTTACTGCAGCGGGTGAACCAGTGATGTTCAAAGACCTTTGGGATCAAAACGAGGTTTGATTCTTTCTACTTCACCTCAATTGATTTGTTTATTAATAAAAAAAAAAGGGAAATTCTATCGGAACTCGTACGATTGTTTGGTTTTAATTTTGTAAAACTGATTAGGAAATCGTTATCTTTCCGATGATTTTCATTCCTGTAGGGAAAGTTTGATATCCTGATTAATTTTGTGAATAATCTCTCGATTGAATGGGATCCAGGAGTCTAGTTTTTGGCTGTCCGGAATTTGACGAAAAAAATTCAAATTAGCGCCACAAATGTGGACCACTGGAAAACAAAATTTGAATTTTTGATGTCAAGGCTTTTATAAAAGTTCTACAATTTATGGGGTTCCAATTGCATAAGTTTTGTGAAATTTTGTGGGGAGATATATATTTATATGTAGTCTCTAAGGTAACTATTCAAAACCTGGCACCCTCACCCAAAGTCATGCCTCTGTCGCTGAATGGGATAGAAAGAAAGATGATAATTTCTAATATTGGAAGAAAACGGAAGATAATCCAGAAGGATGATTATTCTTTCAGCACTTGGAATTAGATTCTTTGATGGCTTACTCCACAAACACTTGGTTGCACTATGTGGCTTCATGTGAATTCGCTTGGTTAAGAGGGTTTTAATGGATAAATATTAGTTCATGTTAAAATTTGTAATTTTGTTTGGCTATAAGATCGTTGTGGACTCTGCATCAGTTTTCAACCTTCTTTTGTTCCTTCACATTTAATGCTGAAAAAGCTATTCTTTAGAGAAGTTTGCAACTTTGATCAGACGTAATTATGTTATTCTAATCTGCTGTAATGTGCTCTTTTAAGCACATCTTGTTAATTTAGGGAAGAGTTAATTTTGCTTTTATCCCTTAAACTATCACCAATGTTTCTACTTCGTCCTCAAACTATCAATTTGACCCATTGCGTATCGAAACTATTCGATTGCAACCCATTAGCCAGTCCATCTTGTGAGATCTACGGTCTCTTCTCTCCATTCCCACCTAAGTCTCTCTATCCGTATACCTATTCTTTCCTATATTATTTCCGTGTTGGTTTGCCAAAATATTCCTAGTCTACATCACAAATGGAATCATAATCCATCTTAGGTGGGTGGCCATTCCATTGGGAAATGCCAAGGAATGAACATTCCACTCATTTTCAAAACAGTTCCAGTGAACTGAACTTTATATGAGGGAATAGGAGAATTGGTTTACCGTGGAACGAGAATTAGAAAAATTATTCATTGCACCGCCACGTGGTGCCCTGGCCCCTCCACGACTGCACAATGCACATTAGTGTGGGACCCAAAACTAAGTATATGATACCCATACCAATGTCTGGAGGGAAATCGCTCGTTTGAATGGGGTCGGGACGGAGCTAGGAGTCTAGTTTTTGGTGCCAGAATTTGACAAAACAAATTTGCATAGCGGTAAAAAAATGGTATCTTAAAGTTTTTGTGCACAGTTTTTAAAGTCCGCTCCTAAAAATCAAAATTACACTCCGAAACTAAATTGTAGATTAAAAATAGAGTCAATTAAATCGAGTCTTCAGAAATATTAATATATGTGAGATGAATTGTGCTATTTCATTTCAGCTTAACCTATCTATATTGGGATTTTTCATAATTTGGAAATTTTAGATCATTTTATTTGAGGCCCATTGTGATTGGTTAGACATTAAAATCTCCACTAACTATAAAACTCTTCATTCTATTATGAAGGACTAACGGATAGATTAAATATTACCTATGAACCACTATAAAAGAAAATGAGATGCTAAAGGCTTTAGATAAGTTCTATAGTTTGCGGGGTGCCAATTGCA
Source organism: Gaultheria prostrata (assembly GCA_036023075.1). Classification (NCBI taxonomy): domain Eukaryota; kingdom Viridiplantae; phylum Streptophyta; class Magnoliopsida; order Ericales; family Ericaceae; genus Gaultheria; species Gaultheria prostrata. The sequence goes on along the minus strand of JAXBDA010006311.1, from coordinate 12,744 downwards.
TAATTTTTGTGAAATTTTGTGGCAGACACATTAATATGTAGTTCTAATGAATGGAATTATCCAAAATCTGTCACCCTAACACTAAGTTATGCCTTCATTCTTGAATGGGATAGAAAGAAAGATGATTATTTTTAAGATTGGATGAAAAAGGAAGATAATCAAGGAGGAGAACTAGCTACCGTGTCATTGAAGACTTGCCACTTGGAATTAAATTCTTTGATGGCTTACTCCACAAACACTTAGCACCATGAGACTTCATGTGAAGGTTAAGGGTTTTGAGGATAAACATGAGTTCATGTTAAAACTTGTAATTTTGCTTGGCTTTTCTTGACCATTGTGGGATCCGCATCAGTTTTCAACCTTCTTTTGTTGCTTCACGTTGAATGCTGAAAAAGCTATTCTTTAGAGAAGGTTGTAACTTTGATGCGGCGTAATGATGTTATTTCTAATCTACTGTAATGTGCTCTTCTAAACCAAAGCACGTCTTGTTATTTTAGGGAATGGCTGTGGTTGCACTTTTGAGGCACTTTGGATGCGTTTGCTGGTAACTATTTGCCAATATTTGGTTGACTGGAATGCAGATTTTTTAATGGCGTGGTCATTTTGTTGGAATACTCAAATGGAATCATAATTAACCAGCTTAGGTGAGTGGCAATTCCATTGGGAATGCCAAGGAATGGCCATTCTTTCATTTGTAAAATCATTCCAGTGAACCAAACACTAGATTAAGGATTAGGAGAATTGGTTTATCGCAGAACAAGATTTTATTTTAATCGCCCTTCCTTTGTTTTGTTAACTTGAACTTAATAGCTGGGAGTTTGCTTCAGCTCTCAAAGAATCAAAACCAAAATTCGATGCAGCTGGGGTGAAGCTAATTGCTGTTGGTGTTGGTACTCCTAACAAAGCTCGTATTCTTGCTGAGAGGGTAATTAACTTTTCATCTCTGTTTTGACTTTAACATTGTTTAGAAGGAAAATATTTTGTAGTGGGTAAGTGGGGCAAGTTCATAATGCTATTATGTTTTCTTACTTAGTAGTGGGTACTTTATTTGTATTATGTAGACAATTTTTTTTTGCCCTTACGAATGCGTATTGCTTTTTTAGGTTAATGTATTCCGAGTGCAAATTTGTTCACCCTCACCTAATGTGGGTGAACAAAGCCCTCAGCTTGATTGGTTGAAATGGTGTGGGGTCCACGAAATCAATACACTTTTTGATAAGCATGACATCACTTTGTGGTGGGATCCACACCATTTGTGGTAGACCCCGTACCATTTCAACCTATCAATGTGAGTGTCTAATGAGGGTGAACAAATTTGAACTCATGTATTCCTGTGCCACTGGCATCATATTGAAATGGTAATAGATTCATTTTTCTTCAAGTACGGAAAATGTAATTCAAATTTATCATACATTCTAGCCATAAGAATTGAATGTGCAACGAACAAGTTGATTTATCATGGATTACTGCATTTATATGATCTGTAGGGGTACATCTCTCTCTCTTAAACTTGAAACATTGTATGATTTATATGATTCGTCAAACTTGAAACATTGTAACTTTGTTCCTCATTATGCCAATTTATTAAACTGCTTGAATTTTGTGTCTTTTTGCATTATTCTATGGTTTCACCGTGGAAACCTGGTTATTGTTTAACTTATTGCTATGAACTCCCAAATTGCTAAATTTCTGCGAGTTAAAAGTGCTGCCATGAAACTATTGCAATGAATGAAGAAATTTGTGCCTACTATTTATCATTATTGAGCTATGTGTGGACATAAGTGATGAGGCCTTTTGTTTTGTCGTTTCGTTTTCTCTGTTTGTAACTTCTGTTTTGTTTGCAAATCATTGGGAAAAGGTACATGGTATGATGTGGTATCAAATAGTCAGGAGCCATTGATTAGAGGAGTCGTTATGTTACTAAGATGCTAGCAAATTAAAACTGTTTAAGAAATGTGCTTCATGGAGAAAAATTTCCCCCAGACAAATGGGACTTCAAAGAAGCTTCTTTTGACAAGTTGAGAAGTCTTTGAGGTATAGTTTCCTAATGTACAGAATGATGGAGCCTGGAAACATGTAATCCGTTCCATCATCTATTAGTAACTGCGAAAGGGATTGTGTGACTGGCAAGTTTTAGTGAAATCGAATCGACCATGTCCTTTCTTGTTGGAGGCACATAGGTCTTTTAAGTATGAACGTAATAAGAAGTCGCTGGAGTGTTTCCTCTTCCTGTCCTTGTTCTTTCTTCTTTTTGAACTGGGATGAAATCTCGATCTCAGTAGTTCTCTTCGTGCATTTGGAGTACTATGGGTGTTTTCGTCATCCTTGGAGCTGATTCTTTTGTCCCTGATTTTATGTGCCCAGTTACCATTTCCTTTGGATAGCCTATATGCAGATCCTGATCGCAAGGTAAGTCCTATGCCTCCATTTCCGCTTACCCACTCATTTTCATATATCCTTCTTAAAATTTTCTTTCATCTCAGGCATATGATGTCTTGGGCTTGTACTATGGGATCGGACGTACATTTTTTAACCCAGCGAGTGTAAGTCGCATCTTCCTTTTTCGACAAAAGCTATTTTTGTCTGTTTTGAAATACTATACTGGTGACATTTAAATTCCTTCTAAATTCACCTTTGATGTTCCAGGCTAAAGTTTTCTCTAGATTTGAGGATCTGCAGAAATCTTTGAAGAACTATACACTGGAAGCAACCCCAGATGACAAGAGCAGTGTCTTGCAACAGGTTTGATCCACCCTCCCCTGTATCATATGTTTATGGCCACAAAAATCATGTGGTCGAACCGGGTTACACAGACAATTTACTTAACCTAGTTCTGATTCTGTTTCTTTAGGGAGGAATGTTTGTGTTTAAAGGGAAGCAGTTGTTGTATGCAAGGAAAGATGAGGGAACCGGCGATCATGCCCCGTTAGATGATATCTTCAATATTTGTTGCAAAGTTCCAGTTTCCTGAAGATGTTTATACAGGCTGATCTAGATCTTTAGTGGAAAATGTAGCTAGATGATCAACCGGACTACGCCTAGGTGCACCTGCGAGCGTATAATATACGGAGTATTCATGTAGTATAATGTATTCTTATTTTACTATTTCAAAGGCATATGGATTTATTGTATTGTATAAATCATTCGTGTTATAGATTCATCAGAGAGCTTCCGCGGACCGATTACGTTGATTGGAGTAGTAAACCAGTCGCTGAACTGGGCCCTTATGATTTGGGAAGTTTTTGGTCCAAGCTGAATCATTGAGCACGAGGAATTTCCAAGCGGAAGGTTGAGCATGCCATTGTTTGGACTGGCTCAACGTTTCATGGACTTTATGAATGCCCAATTGCCTGTTTTCCCATGGGCACAAGCACAGCACTGCTGCATGCCCTGGAAACACGAATCTAAGGGGGTCACGCGGGGAACGCGTCTCCACTGACTTCCACTCAAAACAAAAGATACTATATTTAGCATAATTATGTAAGATAATGCTATATTTAGTATACACACCTACATATATCTCAAAAATAAAAATATAGAATTAAATTTGTGCTTCAACTTTTGCTTGCTAGTTCATTCATAATTATTGATTTATAAATTGTTTTATTTATTTAAAGATTTATCTTTTGATTTTTTTTTATTTTTAACCTTTGTGGTGAAATATTTAAAAAAAAATTATCAATAAAATCATCTCAATGATTCTAAAGACTTGTCAATGTCAATGTAAACCATACTTTAAAAGTTTTGTCTAAGATTGTATGCTTAGTTTTTGTTCTTTTTTTTTTTATAAAAACTAGGCATTATAAACTTTATAGTCCATATTAAATGACTTAATTTAGCAAGATCGTTAACTAGGAAAAAATTACGGGATTATGTTTTTGTTCTTTTTTTTTTTATAAAAAGTCTGCATCATAAATTTTATAATCCATAATGAATGTCTTAATTTAACAAGATCATTAACAAGGAAAAAAATTACGGGATTATAATTAATAAGGTGGCACCACTGAATTGGATTTCTAAATCCGTCATTGCCTGTTTGTTGTATACTGTAAGATGTACGTATACCTTAGATAGTGAAAATGTCAGATAAAAAACAAATAGGTCACAATGTCATCCACCCAGCACTAGTTTTTCAGATTATAGTGGTAACATTTCAACTTGTACACAAATTAATTACCAATTGATCTCCGTTCCAGAAAAAAAAAAATATTTTTTACGTATTTAGTTTGTTACGATAAAAAGAATTTAACTTACTATGTAACGAATAATAAGTAGTAAGTTAAATCCTTTTTATCGTAACAAATTAAATAAAAAATAGTTTTTTTTTTTTTCTGGAACGGAGATCAATTGGTAATTAAACTAGGAAATTTATTCTTCCAACATGACTTAAAGCTCAACACATTGTTTATTCTTTGTATGCCACACAACGTTGCTTTGTTTATCCTTGTTTTATTGTTCTATATGTTCAATTCTTCTTTTACACCATAGTGTATATACCAGTAAAAGTTTGCCAAAATATATTCAACATGGAATGGCGGGTTAATTTTCCGGACAATTATTCCAAAAATTGATGCGATTTATGAATTATGATTAGGTCCAAGATTAAAAAAAAAAAACTATGGACAGTCAGAAACGTATTAACTTGACAAGCTGTATAAATTATTAGTAAAAAAAAAAATCAGATTTTTTGCTCCAAATAAAACACATCAATAGTGTATCCAAGCTTTTTGCCCCAACCTTGGTTGGAGTCTTCTTTTTTCTCTCCTCATCTTGTTCTAGTCTTGTAATCTCAAGATGAATAAGATTTCTTTTGCTTTTCAAAAAAAAAAAAAGAAGGCTTTTTGCCCCAAAAATAAATGCGATAATAATGAATAGAAATATACACAACTTCTTAGTCCTATAACTATAGTTAAACACAAACTCTGAATACACTCCACCTTATTGGATAACTACATAATCTGACTTAACCCAATAACGACCATATATAACATGCTTTAAACCTCTACCTTAGCATTAATTTAAAAAAAAAAAAAATCTTTTATCCTATATTGTGATTCTATTTTGCTCTACCTTAGCATATTCTCTTTCTTTTTTTTTAAAATCTTTTATCGTATATTGTGATTCTATTTAGACCCACAAGAATTCTCTCCGGCCTTAATTTTGTACACAATTTTTTAAAAATCTAATCCGAAAATGCCCATATCTCTTTACCTAATCCTAAACCTATTGTTTCTCTGCACCCACCTATCCCCCTCACCCTACTACCAGCCACGACCATCTCCATGGCTGCCAAAAGATCCTAAGATATACTTATCGATGTCTTATCAATGAAAATTTTCCTTATACGTTAGACTTTCTTGCTTTAATATGAGGGTTATATTGTAATTTGAAATAATTTGTTAACTCCTACCATATCTTATCAATCACTAATTTTTTGGCTACTAATCAACTACTCATAAGAAAATGTAATCAAACTGTTATTGTGTGCTGTTTTGCCTTTGTTGTTCTTCCCTCCTCTGCTGTTTTTGTATTCTATTTGGATACATATCCATGGATATCGAAGAAAACAAGCTATTCATCGGGGGAATTCCACCAGAGACGAGTGAGGCGACGTTGACAGAGTACTTCGGAAACTATGGAGGGGTGAAGGAAATTGAGATTCCTAAAGATAGAATCACAGGCAATGGAAGAGGTTTTGGTTTTGTGACGTTCGATGAAATATCTGTCGCTAAAGAAGTCGTTAATGGTGTGCACACCATCCTCGGAAGAACGGTTCGCCAATGCAATCTCTCTCTCTCTGCTTTTCGTCACTTCCTTTCATGTTTTTAATTGTTTTGTGATTTTGCCAATGTGGTAACTTCATGATTGCTTTTTCATTTTTGTTCATGGGTTATTTTGGTTCTTTCAATTATGGGAGATTGTCCTACAGCCCTACGGACTTTACGAGTACACCAAAATACCCTCCTACGTGGAAAGAAAACCCAACCAATACAGGAACAACGGGTCATACCCTTGAAAAAACAACCACAACCGAAATCAACAACTAGCCTACACAAAAAAAAGCCGAAACTCAAGACACAGAAGCATCGAACAACCTGCTATGAACAAGAAAACACAGTGAGGGGAATGTTCCATTTAAAACATTTAGCCTATTATCATCAGACTTCTTAATATGTTTGACTACTGCGAATATTAGTCTAGAAAAATTATTGTATATCTTTTGATCATTTTATGTGAGGGGATTCCTTCTCGTCAGTTATATCTATAATCTTGTAAAATTTTTAGAAAGTTGTACTATATTCGACATGACATTTTTTGGTATGTCTAGGTCAAGCGACAAATTCTCATTATATGATATCTATAATCAGATATAAAGCTTAGCTTTCGTTCAGATTCATTCATCCAATTAAGAACTGTTTGATAAATGCCTGAATGAGACTTGGTTTTTTGCATCGTTATGGTTCATTGGTATGCATGGGGATTTGATTCCTTGGAACTTTTTTTGAGTGCATTTAGCCCCTTTAGTTAGATAACGGGCTAAAATGCGTAGAGGCCATGAACATCGTTCATGAGATTGGTCCTAAACAAACCGACCAAGCTCAACAAGCAAATACTCAGTCTCACTGGCGGCTCCACGTTTGGGAGGGGGTGTTCAGTTGAAAACCCTAGAAATTTTCTTGGGAATGTGTACTTCTATCCTATCCCTTATTTGAACACCCAACCAACAAATTTGAACACTCATCATCGTGATGAACTAACACTTGAACACCTAACAAGTGCCCCACAACCATAAATGGTGAAATTAAAAAATCACAAGAGAAGAAAAGAATTGACAATTAAAAATGGCATTGCAGTATGTCTTTGCTACTGATTTCTAATTGTTTACCAAGGGTGAGTTTCCGAGTAGATTTTATGAGATAAAATCAGATTTTTTATTTTAGGGAGTTTTATCAAAGTGAGATAAAATCACATGTTTGTCTCACTTGATAAAATCTACACTTGATTTTAGTTGATTTTTGTCGAAAAGTTATAAAATCTCTTGCTAAGCTTTTATCAAGCGATGAAGTTTTTAGATAAAATCTGAGATTTTATCTCATAAAATCTACTCGGAAACTCACCCCAAGTACAATATTGATTCGTCCCAAGTTGCATATATTTTGGCCATTTGATTAATATATATCCACTACTAGTATAATGTCTATTTAGATAAACCGCGGAAGACAAGGAGAGATAGATGTATGATTGAATGGTTATGTATATTTGAAGAGATGTATCGAATATTGTTTGATTATGAGACCATAATGTAACGGCTTCAAATAGTTTACAAACTCAACGATAACAACTACGATCATAGTTGTTAAAAACTACGATATCGCATATGTATCGCATCGTGTATCCATTTTGTATAGGAATCATATGATTCGAGCGTATCCTAGATATATACATGTATCCTGATTTGGTATGTATCTTATGATACTTATTGAGAAAAAGTCGGACCTTATTCTAAGAAGCGGAACCTAAAACGTATTAGTCTAAGACATTTGATCTAATTATGGCGACATTCAAACCGTTTGATAGACTTTCAACCTCAACATAGGGCTTGAACAGAAGAATAACCATAGTTGGACAATGTTTTGTTTGAATCATATAAAGGCTCTTATTTTCTTTCGATAATAACTAGGCAACAGAAAGCCTTAATGTCATAGACCCCTGATTAGAGGCTTGAATTTTTGTACTCCCTCCGTCCCAAAAAGAATGTCCAAAAATACTATTCACACCTCTAAAAAAATTATATATGTGGTAATTTATAATACTTATTATGATTTAATTTTTTTATTAATAAAACTAAGTGAGATCTATTAAACAAAATCCATATTGTATATACAAATCATTATAAATTATAAAAAAAATTATGGGAGGGGTGAATAGTATTTTCAGACATCTTTTTTGAGAAGGAGGGAGTAGCATATTTTGTTTGTGTTATTTGGTATGACTACTTTTTAATTGTATATTAATTATGGTTATTGTTATTGAAGCATAAAATGGATTTAGTATTTTGGCCATACAAAGTACAGTGCAAATAAGCTCAATTGACAAATGTCAAAGATGAAAAATATTATTGAAGTAGATATAAATATATAGTTTGTAGAAGCTCTAGAATACCTATCTTCTAGAAGTTCTAGAATATTTTCATGAAATATCTAATTATTAGTCACATGTGTTATTCTAGAATTTAATTCAAAGTTTATCTTACATGTACTAGAGCCTTCCATGGAGTAGTATAAATAGGGAATCAATTTTGTACCAATCCAAAAAATGAGTTTTAAGTTCAAGTGTAATATAAATACTCTCTTTGCCCACTCTTGTCATAAGTTTTTCTCCCCCTCCTAAAATTTTGTCCAACTAAACATTACAAACGCTGCTCTTCCAACAAACACATCTTAAGATATATGATACTTATCCCGATACGATTTATATAATGAAAAAAACGACACTCGATATGTATCCCAATTTGAAAGAACTTACTATGATATCATATAATTTCATGTTGCCTAGTGTAGCAATTGATATTGACCTAGTAAAATTTTGTTTGTATGTTCGTGTTGTTGAAGAGGGTCGGCAGAGGTTAAAGATTTTTTTGAACACCCTGCTATATATTCCTGGAGCCGCCACTGCTCAGTTTATTATTTTACGAAATGTATGTGCTGTAACTTTTTCTTTTCGTTGCATCTATTAAGCCTAGCTAGCAATTTGGATGGAGTATTTTGCACTATTTCTGACGTGGAGGTTGAAAACTGAGTATTTTTTAGATTGATTAAAAATTTATCTGTGTTGAATAATGGGTATTTGTAATCAACTAACTACTTAAATGGACTACCTAATTAATTACTAGTATGCTTGGTTCACTGGATGTGTAAAATTCTTGGTTCATTGGAAATGTTTTGAATGTTGGATGTATAGGTAGAGGTCAAACAAGCGCAACCCAAAGGTGAGAGGTACCAAAGGAAACCTTCGAGTACTCAGAAGATTTTTGTCGGGGGTTTACCACAAAGCATAACTCAAGAAGAATTCAAGAATTACTTTGAGCGTTTTGGTGCAATTACGGATGTTATTGTGATGCATGACAAGGCAACGAACAGACCTCGGGGCTTTGGGTTCATCACTTTTGATTCCAAAGAAGCTGTGGACAATGTGTTGCAGAGAAGATTTTATGAGTTGAATGATAAAAATGTGGAAGTAAAAAGGGCAGAGCCTAAGGACATGAATACCAAGCCTTTATGCAATAACAACAACCGTAATAATGTAGCATTAGGTTGCGAAAGATCGACAGGTAGCTTTGGATGTCGTTACCCTTATGGAGCTTACTCCCCTTACGGTGGAGGTTTTCCTAATTGGAGCCCAATAGCGTATCAATATCCGGCTTTCTATCCTCCATACATCAACAACGGATGCTATATTAATGCTTACATGAACGGCTGGGATAATGAGCAAATGCGTGCAACTAATGGTAACAGTACATATGAAGTAAGTGTTACCCACACCATTAATGGTAGGTGCGCCAAAGGGTGGCCTAATTGGCCAGTAGTGGATACTGGGGCGGTGAATTTGATCGATGGTGGTGGCAATGGACAAGGATGTGAAACTACCGCCAACAATGTTAACTTAAAGGAGAATGAAGTTGGTGGAGAAGATGATGCATTGCATTCTGAAAACTGTGATACAGCGGTGCAGAAGGAAGATTGAAGTTCTGAATCACCATCCGACTCCTTGTGAGCCTAGTTGACTCATACTGTACATTAGTTAGAGTTTCAGGTCAGTAAAAATTTGAACACTTTGACTTTGGAAGTTTAGATGCATGCTCCAATTTTGCATTTTATATTATTTGCTAAATCATTTTCTATTGTTTGTATGGGTGCTTAATGTGCTTTCTTATTTATTGTAATATGATACTATGTTTAATTAGTCTTTACCTGCTAGAATAATCCAGGGTAGACATTTAATTACAAATCGATTATGCTCAATTGAACGGCTTTGGATTATTCTGATACTTGAACAATCACAAACCTTATGGACTGAAATGTAAAGAGATTATGTCAAAAATAAATGTAATTAAGATACAGGAAAAACATAGATCAAAGAGTTGTTTAGGCTCGCAGCCCTTGTGGGGGTATGGGATTTTAGTCAAAGAAGGTGATGACACGTACCTCAGGTGCAATAATTTAGATCAAAGAGTTGTTTGGGTTAGTAGCATCCTGTTCAATTGTCACTTTAGTTAGCCTTAGGCCCATGACCATTTCTGTCCTTTGGGATACTTCAGCGGGTTTTTGTATGTCAGACTACATCAATTTATTTCTCTTTTAAAACTGCCTTACGCTGAGCATTCATAGATAATTACAAACTGGCTTATTAGCAATAAGTAAGTGGAATTGACTTTTTGTAAGTTGGCCTTTTGAGTTGATGTATGTGAGAGAGTGATTTATCTCGTAAAACGCAATAAATCAATTTTGTAGAACAATCCCCATTCTATGTGCATATTAACTCCTTGGTTATTATAGGATGGTGGTTGTAAGATAGTGGGAGAGATTGCTTTTAGGAAATATTAGTGAAAGTGGCATGAGGGGAATGTAATCGTAATGCGGATAATCAATATTGCAAGATGGCAAAAATCCAAATAATAATTCCATTAATTTTACACAGAAATAAAATACAAGAACAGAATCTAAAATTACAGAATATACAAAACCGAAATTGCGTAATGAAAAAACCGAACCGAGTCCTGTGAAAAACCACAGTCTCCTTAAAACGAATTCGCCGCCTACCGTGGGTGTTGTAGGTTGATCGGTGTCCGTCTCCCAGGATAAAACGGTTGAACCACGTACGCCGGAACACCTCCGATGTACGCCTTGGCGAACTGAACTAGGTATGTCTCTCTCTCACACAATAACGCATATCTGGAATATATAGTGCAACTCGAATTTTCCAGTGCTCAACACAAAACGGGAATGATGTATATGTAGGAAAACCAAGACCCTTAAGTGCTGCAGATTGTAACCTCTTGTCCCTTCATCAGCCGAATTGAATTCACAAAATTCCAACACTGATTTCATCTCGGCACTTTTTAGATCCGAGCCGTCTATTGCTAAGATGAAATCCGAGCTGTTGATTACTACAGCACGCGGGATCCAATTTCTATACCTTAGTCATTATGAAGTTGAGATGTTCATCTTGGTGAGTACCTGACTTGTGATTATTACTTGATGCAGGTTTGGTTGTTTTGCATATGGATCTGAACTTCGATACTCCACAGTTTCTAATAAGTATGGGTTGGACCACCCAACAGAGGTTAAACACTAGTATCAAGAGTATCAACTAAGTATGGGTTGGACCACCCAACAGAGGTTAAACACTAGTATCAAGTGTATCAACTAACTGCAATATTTAACCCTCAAACCTAAACTCATTGGAAGGATTAGATTTTTTGGGATGGTTAGCATGTTTTTGATAAATAGGAATTACTAAAACTTTTAAATTCTTTCTTGGTTTGAATACTTGCTTTTTTCTACCAATATTTGTGTTCCAATATCTCTCCCAAAGCCAATTGGTGTTAGAAAATCTTTACGTATACAACGTTACACTCGCAAGTCTGATTTTGGAGCCGCAGGCTATACCATTGTATACCTTAACATATCCGGTTCCACTTTAGTGGAGTATAAAAGTCCAAGTTGTGATGTGCAACTCATGTTTGTTATGGGTTCCATGTGGAATGACAAGTTTGAGCCATGGAAATCGATAATTGGTGTGTCCTAGAAAAACAAAAAAATTTAAATTTGTTTGCTTGCTTGTTCCTTGAAAGAGGGAGCACAAGTAGATGGCAAAACAAAACCCATTCTTCCAGGGCTTTTTTTAGTGAATGTGAAAGTCACCTCTTTGAGTCTTTGTTGTACAAGGTGGGTTCGTAAATTGAGAGGTACCCCCACCAACCACTTGTATCAGATTTATTCAATGCTTGCATTGACAGAATTTCCTCTGTTTTCCCATCTCTTTCAGACAATAGAAAGGTCCTAGGAATGTGGGGCATTTCTGTGATTGCCTTGGGATGGATCAACATGTTATGGTTGGCAATTTTGCTACTAACTTTTTTCTTACTGTTTCTTGGATTTTTTCTGTGTTTGTGATAAAAATTCTTGTGGTGGTTCTATCCAAACTTATCTCATGTCTTCTACGAAATTTTTTCCGTCCCTTTGATTTCCGTGTTTTGTTCGTCTTTTTTGAATTTTTGTTAGACATGCATTATGTTTTTTGGATTAATCATCCATCTCGGTGAAAAAACATGATCAAAAGCAAAACAAGTTCTCAAAAAACGGAAATATACCAAACAGCTGTTAGTTGTCTTATATAAAAAAAAAATATCAACTTCGATCCACATTTTTATACCTTTTTGATTACTCTCATCAATACGAATGATTAATTTAAAAAGGACGAAAAACTAAAAAAAACATAACGAAAAGTAAAGAAATACCGAAAAAAAAAACTCATCAAACAAAGAATTTATTTGGGATAATGGATTCTAGAAATATAAGCAAATATTTTTGGGTATTGATCTTCACACCCCCCTTTGAAATTATGCGGAAGCGTTCAATTTACTCCTAGAGGGGGGTGAATAGGAGTTTTAATAAAAAGTACCAATTTATTAGAAAAATGACCAATTAAAAATTATTAAATTAGAACCGATTGATTATCTAG
>JAXBDA010006310.1:0-21222 GCA_036023075.1 Gaultheria prostrata | reverse complement strand
CCCAAAAAAAAAAAAAACCACAAGACCCAATTTGTTGTAAAAAAAAAAGAAAGAAAGAACAAAAAACAGAGGAAGATTAGATTATGAGATTTAATAAGGATAAATCCATTGAAAAACTTCCATTGAACCAACCAAGGCATTATGTTAAAGAGGGATCAATTTATCGACACCCCAGATTTTTCGCAGTGGAGAAACCTCCCAAGAGATTGATAGACATCTAAGAGGTGGTCAACCCAACAGGGATGCCATAATCTTTCCATTCAAACTCTAATGGTTTCCTGTATGCGTGAATGACGACATTGCAAAGGGAAGGGGGAATCAGTTTGGGGGAAATGGGTAGGGATCAATTTATTCATACCCCAAAATTTTCAAAGTGCATAAACCTCCTACCGGGATTGGTAGACGTCAAAGGGGTGGTCAACTGAACAAGGATGCCACAATCACAGAGCCTCCTTCCATCCAAACTTTGATGGTTTCCTGTATGCATGAATTACGACATTGCAAAGTGAAATCGGTTTGGTGGAAATGGGTAGGAAAAATGTGCAGTTGGGTAATATATAGGAGAACCCTTTTTGGAGGGAATAATTCCCTCCAATACACCCGAGGTGGAGGGAAGAAAGGTTTGGGAGGGGAAGGATGATTATACCCCTCAAAGTAGTCATGTGCGAGGCACATGGCTGTTTTTCTGTCCAAGAAAGGAACGAAAGTTAGCTAAGGGTTGACATTGCAACCAAATCGCAAATTGAAGGTTTAATGTGTCAAAAATAAAACCAAAAGGACCAATGTGAAATTAGGAGTAAAGTCGCAGGGATATTAGAGAAAAATTCCCTTTCTATTTTATAGTTTCTTCCTTGTTGTTTCCTACTCACATGCCTAGTTATGACTCGTGAGTATGCAATTTTGACTAGTATTACAGTTTTGTCTACAATTAGACCCAACACAAATTTTTTTTTTGGGTAAGTAGACTCAACACAAATGGTGTTCAAACAAAATTAAGATGGATATGGAAATCAATGTGCAAGGGTAAGAAATTTTTGGACAAAACGAATTGTGGGATTCAATTAAAGATTAAAGACAAAATATAACTGGATTACTTGGTCGCAAGATTCGGTGTGAAACATCCAAGCACAGGATAAAAGAGATATAATACCGTAAATATGCGTGCTTATTAATGAAAATAGTTATAGTGATTCTCACCTCTTCCGTGTTTAGTAACAGTATGTATTTTTTATAATTATTTTGAGCTTATCATCTAATATCTATCCGCTTCATTTGAAAATTATTATGTTTACAATCCTTAATCAATTGCTCTGTTTGAAGCTTATTATGTTTGTAGTCCTCCGTGCCGAGTCGGACTTGAGTTTAAGTAATATTCTCAAGCCCATCTCATCAACCAAGCAGACTTAATAACCTTACCTAACCCGACTCTAGAGTTTAAATACATTTCTCAAACTCTTAAAAGACAATTTAAGTTGAGCGGGCTAGTAGACCGATGTGCACCCTCTATAAAGTGCCCAACACTCGTGTGAATTGTAATTAAAAGCCATGAATTCACGAGGGAAAAAAGAAAACTAAACAAAAGCCTTCATTCAGATTATAAACATACTCCACTAAAAAGATAGTAGTAACTTGATTAGTATCTTGTACGTAATTAATTTAATTTAATTAAGTCAAAATGTCCAAAAACACAGCGGCTCCGCCGCGCACGCCACCAGTCCCCCACCGTCACTTGGCGGGACATCACACATTGGCGGGAAATTCCCATTTCATTTCCTCCTCTAATTCAAAATGTCCAAAATGCCCGTCCCCACACTTTCCCATAAATCAGGTACTATATAAATAACTCCTCTCTTTATTCTTCTCTCTCTAGACAACCACTTTCGAACTCTCCCTCCTCCCAAACCCTCGAGACCTTCTCAACCCCATGGCGAGACCCACGAAATCGTCCGACACATCCAACGCCTCAGATTCGTCGGAGGAAGAGCAAATCAACGATCAGATCAACGAGGAGGAAGACGAGGAGGAGATCGAGGCCGTCGCTAAGGCCGGAGACGACGACGATGATAACGGCGCCGGCGAAGATAACGCCGACGGCGATGATGACGATGACGAGGAGGAGGAAGTATTTGAAGAGGTAGTATAAATGTTTATTGGCAATGTCGTTTCCTTCGATTTGTTTGCGGTGGTGTGTGTTGCATGCGTTAGATCTGAGTCGTTTGGTTCGTTTTCTGGTGCGTTTGTTGTGTTAGGGTTTGGTAGTTTAGAGTATTTGCACTTTTGGATGGATTTCCGTTGTTTCGGTGTGTTTTAATGGATTATGGAGTTTAGTGCCTACCAATGTCACTCGAACTCTAATTATTATTACGATATTAGAAGAAAATGAGCTACCTTCAACTCATAAAAGACAATTTCTGGCTTTTTACGTAGTTTTTGAGCCTTTCATAGTTTAAATTACTTGCATTTTGAGGAATTTCCGTCACTTCGGTGTGGTATTATGAATTATGGAGTTTAGTGTCTAGCTATGTCACTCGAACTCTAACCATTGGTATGATATTGGAAGAAAAAGAGCTACCTTCAACTCATAAATGACAATTTCTGGCTTTGTACACTAGTTTTTGAGTCTTTCCGAAGGCAAAATCTCCTCCCATAGGCCATGGCCCCCTAGTTTGTAAAAAACAATTGCTGAGTTCCCCTAGAGTTGCCATATTGTGTAAAGAATGAGTGCTTGTTCATAGTAATTTTGTAACTGGTTGAATCATATTTGTCAGAATCTCATGCCACCATTGCAAGTATGTTACAGGGATTTCGGTCAATTCGGTGTCCCATAACGCAATGTCACTTTCTAATTATCATAATGATATTGGAAGAAAAAGAGCTACCTTCAGCTCGAAATATTTCTAGCTTATTACATAGTTTTCTGGTCTTTCCATGGGCAAGATCCCATCCGCTAGGCGCTAGGCTATGGCCCCGTAGTGTTTAACAAAAAAATAGGTGAGTTTCTCTAGATTGGCCATTGTGTGAAAAGAATGAGTGCTTGTTCGTAGAAAATTAAAACTGGTTGAATCATATTTGACAGAATGTCATGCCACCATTGCAACTTGCAAGTATATAGTGGGTCTTTTTAACTTATTGGGTTGCTGATATTTCTTTGTATGTTTGTTCGTTTTAATGATCAGAAGGCTGCGGGTAATGAGATTGGAAAGCGGGAAAAGGCTCGACTAAGAGAAATGGAGAAGTTGAAGAGACAGAAGATTCATCAAATTCTTAGTGCACAAAATGCTGCTATTGATGCAGATATGGTATGTTTCCTGGGAGTATTTCCTCTTTCAGTATACTAGATTTTTTCATTTTCAATTAATGTCTGGAATCTGATATCTTAGACAATAATCTCTCCTGTAATGGCAGAACAACAAGGGAAAGGGGCGGCTCAAGTACCTCCTGCAGCAGACGGAGATATTTGCTCATTTTGCCAAGAGTGACCAATCTGCCTCTCAGAAGAAGTCAAAGGGAAGGTATAGATGGAGTTTTTTGGTCTTTTCTATTGTTCATTCCTTGTTTTTAGGTTGTCTGGCCAGAACATTAATAAAAATCTGATTCACGTAATTTTAAAGTACTCTGCATCTTAGCCTTTTGTCAAAAGGCTCTAATAAAAGTTCATATCTTGTTTACTTACTCAGGGGTCGTCATGCATCAAAGATTACTGAGGAGGAAGAAGATCAAGAATACCTCAAGGATGAAGAAGATGGTCTCTCTGGGACTGGAAATACTCGGCTGCTGGTTCAACCTTCTTGTATAAAACTCTCTGTGTGTGTGTGTGTGTGTGTGTGTGTGTGTGTGTGTGTGCGTGCGCGTGTGTGTGTGTGCGTGCGCGTGTGTGTGTGTAAAGCGTTGAAAGGCAGGGAGAGAGGGTCTCTGTCTCTCTCTCTCTCTCTGCATGCAAATGCATTTCGCATTTCCTGCTTGTGGCTACTGAATTTCAGCTTTTGTTATGGAGTTCTTCTATTTAAGTGTTTTTTTAAGCTGATAATAGACGAAGGTGTCAGTTTTGACTCCTTACATCCGTTACTAGAGTAGGATTTACATATATTATGCTGTCTAGCTTGCCATATAAATGCTTTTGGTTTTTGCTGAGGCTTCTATTGAAAAAGCTTTGCAGTTTTGATAGACCTGTATGGGCGTGCTTCAATGTCAACTTGATATTTAGCTTGAGTTGCCATTTTGTTTCCTCCAGGCATTGAAGGAAAGATGAGGGACTACCAACTTGCTGGATTAAACTGGCTCATACGCTTGTATGAGAATGGTATAAATGGAATCCTTGCCGATGAAATGGTAAGTGTTTCTTTGTTGTTTCCTAGGGAATGACATCCAATTGCATCATTGCCTCCCCCAATTCCAATTTTTTTTTCTTTCTGTCCTTCCAGATTTCGAATATCCTTATCTCTCACAAGTTGTCCTTCCGGATGGAACAACTTGTGATGTGCGCTTATTAACCCATTATATTAGTCATGACTCATAAGTGACAAGGATGTTGTGTTTGTGTAGGGTCTTGGCAAAACATTGCAAACAATCTCCTTGTTGGGCTATCTGCATGAATTCAGAGGAATACCTGGTCCTCACATGGTTGTTGCTCCGAAGTCTACGTTGGGCAACTGGATGAATGAAATCAAGCGTTTTTGCCCAATTCTGCGTGCCATAAAGTTTCTTGGCAATCCTGATGAAAGAGTTAGTCATCATGCTTTGCTTATTCATTGTTGAACCATATAATTCTTTCATAATCATAGGTTTCCGTTATGGGCGTTGAATGATTCTGTCAATGTTATGTTTTGCAGAAGCATGTACGGGAAAATTTACTTGTTGCAGGGAAGTTTGATGTGTGTGTTACCAGTTTTGAAATGGCCATTAAGGAGAAATCAGCCTTGCGGCAATTTAGTTGGCGATATATTATCATTGACGAGGCTCATAGAATCAAGAATGAGAATTCACTTCTTTCAAAGACAATGAGACTTTTCAAGACTAATTACCGCCTCCTTATTACCGGTACTCCACTGCAGGTATCTCTCACATGCTACTACTTCATTCATGTAGCCACTTACCTGGTTGTTCTCTTATGAGTCAATAAATGTCCTGTATGTATATCGGTGTGTATATATGCATGTGTGTGCTTGTATACATAAGATTTGATGTTGTTTGTCTCTCCTCCTCTATGCAGAACAATCTTCATGAGTTGTGGTCTCTTTTGAACTTTCTTTTGCCGGAGATATTTAGCTCCGCTGAAACTTTTGATGAATGGTTTCAAATATCTGGTGAAAATGACCAGCAGGAGGTTGTTCAACAACTTCATAAGGTAAAGTCATGCGTACCTCAATCTGTGAGTGGCTGAGTGCTATTTTGTTATATTCTAGGTTATGATTTAATTTATTTCCTTCATGCATGTTGAAGGTCCTCCGGCCGTTCCTTCTTCGACGGTTGAAGTCGGATGTTGAAAAAGGTTTGCCTCCCAAGAAGGAAACCATACTCAAAGTTGGTATGTCCCAAATGCAGAAGCAATACTACAAGGCCTTGTTGCAGAAAGATCTCGAGGTTGTAAATGCCGGTGGAGAGCGCAAGCGTCTTCTGAACATCGCAATGCAGCTGCGTAAATGTTGTAATCACCCTTATCTTTTCCAAGGTGCTGAACCTGGCCCTCCTTATACAACAGGAGATCATCTTATTACTAATGCTGGTAAGCTTCTCCATATATGATGCTGCTGATTCCTTATGCCGGTGTTTTTTAATGATTATACTTACAGGTTTAACTGATTGATTTGCAGGTAAAATGGTTCTTTTGGACAAGTTGCTTCCTAAACTAAAAGAACGTGATTCAAGGGTCCTTATTTTTTCACAGGTTAGCCTATATATGCTTGCTGTTCCCTATAATAACATTCTGGAGTAAATGCTGTATGGTGGCTGAGTTTTAATTTATGATTAGTATCTTATGGAGAAGGACCTGAATACTGTTTTGTAATCCAGATGACAAGGCTTCTGGATATTCTGGAAGACTACTTATTGTTTCGTGGTTATTTGTATTGTCGGATTGATGGAAATACTGGTGGAGATGATCGCGATGCTTCAATCGAAGCCTTCAATAAGCCAGGAAGTGAGAAATTTGTCTTCTTACTATCAACCAGGGCTGGAGGCCTTGGCATTAATCTTGCTACTGCAGATGTAGTGATCATTTATGACAGCGACTGGTGAGAATTTTCTTCGTTATGATTGGTCTAGGGATTGCAACATCGTTCCTTAATCTGATGGATCGCTTTTTTGTTACATTTTAGGAACCCACAAGTCGACTTGCAGGCTCAGGATCGTGCTCACAGGATTGGGCAAAAGAAAGAAGTTCAAGTGTTCCGTTTTTGTACCGAGGTTTGCTTCTTTTTTTTATTTTTATTTCTCTCTCTTTTCTGTAGGCATCATATTAAAGCAATTTGAAATGGTTTTTTTATGTTAATGACTCTTACCTTTTGTTTTCAAATCACTTTTTGTAGTATACAATTGAGGAAAAAGTGATTGAGAGGGCTTATAAAAAGCTTGCTCTAGATGCTTTGGTGATCCAACAAGGGAGATTGGCAGAGCAGAAGAGTGAGTGGTTTTTACATAGCTATATCTTATGATGCTATATATGAAGTACTGTAACCAAGACATTTTATAACGTGTGCCTTTTTTTTTTTGCAGCTGTAAACAAAGATGAGCTGCTGCAAATGGTGAGGTTTGGTGCTGAAATGGTTTTCAGTTCAAAGGACAGTACCATCACTGATGAGGATATAGAGCGGATTATTGCTAAAGGAGAAGAGGCAACAGCTGAGCTTGATGCTAAGATGAAGAAATTTACGGAAGACGCAATCAAATTCAAAATGGATGACTGTATGCATGCTTACCATAAGGAGTTCTTTTATGACATTTTTTTTTGGTTTTTGCTCTATAATTTATGCAACTAAAGCAAACTGCAAATCATCTGAATTTGTGCAGCTGCTGATCTATATGACTTTGAGGATGAAAAGGTACGAATCATCCTTACTCGTGTTCCCAATTTGTCTGGACTGTATAATTATCTTTTGCTTTTTTGGTGGAAACGGCATTATTTTGTCTTTTGCTTTTACTTCTCATTCTTTGCTTTGATTTTGAAGGATGATGGCAACAAGTTAGACTTCAAGAAAATTGTCACTGAGAACTGGGTCGAACCATCAAGAAGGGAGAGGAAGCGCAAGTAATAGTGGTTCCTTGTTTCCCTTTTGTAGTGTCTTTGACTCTTTTACAAATGTTATGGTTCGTTGATTATTATTTCTGTCTGTTTTAGTTACTCAGAATCTGATTACTTCAAGCAAACGATGCGCCAAAGTGGTCCAGCTAGACCAAGAGAGCCGCGAATTCCTCGCATGCCCCAGTTGTAAGTATTAATTGAAACTTGTTTCTTTGACTGGAGTTCAGGTCCTTAACTACTCTATTCTCTCTTTCATTACAGGCACGATTTTCAGTTTTTCAACACACAAAGGCTAAGCGAGCTGTATGAAAAGGAAGTTCGCTATCTCATGGTGGGTAATAGGATGATAATCTCAGTTATCCTGTTTCTTCTTTGATGATTACTTTGTCTTGACCATCTACAGTTTATTTATCTATTTGCTTATTTTATTTTGACAATGTCAGCAAACAAATCAAAAAAATCAGTTAAAGGACACCATAGACATGGATGAGCCAGAAGGTAAGTTTGCATCTATTAGTGATGGTGCCTTTTCCACCAATATTTGTTCCACTGGGCCTGATCATTTGAGTATTGATCATCTAGAGGTGGGAGACCCCTTGACTGCGGAAGAGCAGGAAGAAAAGGAGCAGCTATTGGAAGAGGTGCAATAATAATCTAATGAATGGGCTTTCTGTCGTCTTTCACACTATCTAATGTCTCGTCTTGTGGATTGTAGGGATTTTCTACATGGAGTAGGAGAGATTTTAATACATTCATTAGGGCTTGTGAGAAGTATGGTCGGAATGATGTAAAAGGTATAGCCTCTGAAATTGAAGGGAAGACAGACGAGGAAGTTGAAAGATATGCAAAAGTTTTTAAAGAGAGATACAAAGAATTGAATGGTGAGTGAACTAATCCAATGAGATTGCAACTTTATCTTTATGTCATACCTCTGTTAGAATAAATGTTCTTCAGTCATCAGCAATGATGCTTGAGACAAAGTTTCCTTCCACAGTTTTCACTGTTGTTGGTCCCGTTTCAGTTGTTATTGACTGAAAAATTCTTTTTCTCCCATCTCACAGGTGGTTTGTTTGTGTCATAAACGTTGACTTTAGTGTTTACTGCATCGAACCTTTCTAGTGCCTAGTATCCAATGTAATTAGTATCTCAAAGTTGTTCAGAATGAACTTGTTTGGATAGTTGAAAACAATTCATCCTGTTGTAAATATCGAATGTAGGATTCTGATGTGTTACTAGTGCAAATTTCTTTTTTCCAGATTATGATAGGATCATTAAGAATATTGAAAGAGGCGAGGCTAGAATTTCTCGCAAGGATGAGATCATGAAAGCAATTGGGAAGAAGTTGGATAGATACAAGAATCCATGGCTAGAATTGAAAATTCAGTATGGCCAGAACAAAGGAAAGCTGTACAATGAAGAGTGTGATCGGTTCATGGTGAGATTTTTCATGACTTAATTATTCTTTTTATAGTTTTTTGGTCCTATTTTGGGAAGCTAAGTTGCTTCTTACATTCCATACAGATTTGCATGGTTAACAAGCTTGGCTATGGAAACTGGGATGAGCTGAAGGCTGCATTTCGCACATCACCTTTGTTCCGTTTTGACTGGTTTGTTAAGTCTCGATCAACTCAAGAGCTTGCAAGGAGATGTGATACCCTCATTCGGTTGGTAGAGAGGGAAAACCAAGAATTTGATGAAAGAGAGAGACAAGCCCGTAAAGAGAAGAAGCTTGCGAAGGTTAAATTAAATCTTCTCCTAATCTCTTTATACTTGACAGTTATATATTTGTTTTTAGTTTTGTTCCACTTCATGTTGATTTCTAATCTACTTTGCGTAAGTTTAATAAAACTTTTTCCTTTTTGATAAGCATAGTATTAGTTACCACCATCTACCAAACCAAACTTTTGTTATGGTAATTATTCTATGTAGATATTGATGAAACACCATTTTTGTCTTCTGTCCCAGACTCCCAAGTCAATGGGATTAGATACATGAATTTTTCTTCATATGATGTGACTGGAGTATTAAATACTAATTAAACAAATAACTATACACGAGGTCAAATAACTATACACGAATTTTTGTTCATATTTTGTGACGGGAGTATTAAATACTAATTAGACAAATTACTATCCCAAGCTCGACTCTTACCATGTGTGCTCCTTCATTTTTTTCCCAGAATGCAACGCCATCAAAGCGGGCACCAGCAAGGCTGGCAACAGAGAGCCCTCCAACTGTAAAGAAGCGGAAGCAATTGTCGATGGATGACTATGTGAACTCGGTACAGTTTTTTCCTCTTGAAAACTACGGGCTGTGTTTATCATTTAATTGCTAACCCTGTCGTTTGGTATGTTTTACAAGGTAAAAAGCTGAATATCGTCTTTTGTGCAGGGGAAGAAGAGGAAATGAGGCGGAAGTACAAAGTTATCGTCTTTTGTTTCGGAAGCGTCTGTTGTTTTGCTCAAAGTAGGACCATTATTGCGTCTGCAATTGGTGCCAGGAATATATTTTTGGATCTCAATCCTGGCTTACCGTAAGCCATGGACGTGGCTGCAGCAAAGGGAATTATATATTCAGACCATAGCGTAGGGTTAGGAGTTATTTAACTGAGTTTTGGATCGAAACCACTTTACTTCATTCATGAGAATGGGTATTGGCTATCGGACCATACGAAATAACAGTAGCCGTGCTCTACCCTGTTGCTTTATGTGTTTACTGTGCTGATTTTGCTTTCATCTTCTTGTTATGTATGTCGAGTGAAATTCCAGGAGTATCGGTAGCTGCTTCCTAGTCGTTTCTAGTGAAATTTTGCACAGTTTGTTTCTATTGTTCTTCGTCTCTTCCTATTGGAAAAATCATTCAGCATTCTTAGGAGCAGTCTCCAGGCACTTCTGAACAATGCTCCGGAAGCCCTGAATGATCTCTCTCCCCTTCCTTTTGTGACGATTGAAGTATCAGGTGGAAGTTTTGGTGTAGCAAACTTGTCCATTGTAGTGAAGTTGAATGAGATGGGATATTGTTGTTGTAGACTAGGTCATGTTTGGATGAGGCTACTTCATAGATCTGTTTTTATGTTTATTCCACTTGGGGCTGTTAATAGTCGGAGACCGGGAGGCCAGGGGAATGGTTTGTTGTTAGAATATCAGGTGAGGGAAAATTTAATATCCTTTGCTCCATCTCCACAAATTCAGGATAGAAAGGTTCCAAACACAGCCTTAAAGAATAAGCACAGCTATCTGAACAACTTCGTGAATTTTGTTGGATCATTGAGTACTCTGCATGAAGCACTCTTATCCTATGTAATATAATGTCCTTCGGCTGTTCCGGCATTAAGGCTGTGTTTGGCAGTAAAGCGCCAAAAAAAAAAAAAACAGTAATCTATACATATATGAAGACATCCATCGAATCGGACTGAGCCACAGTAGTCCAAATAATCACAGGAGGCCCCAACATCGGCCATCCCAACTTTGCTCTTATCATGAACGCCAAAGTGCTCTTCGCTCGTACCACTTTCAACATCTCCCACATCTTCAGGGAGGCTAACCAAGCACAGATCACCTTGCTCACATGAGCGCCGAACAAGCAGAAAATCTTGTTAGTGAAGACTCCCCCCAATCCTTCCGGCAGTTTGTGCTTGACCTGGGTATTGGCAGGCTTAGATATTAGTATCTCGTCTGTAATAGTTATTGACTTTTAAACTCTCGTTTCTGCTGTTCTATTGAATCCTCTGTTGCACCGAAAAAAAAAGGAAGAAGACACGAGTAAAGAGCAGAGGATGCGAAAAAAAGAGAACCCATGACCAAAATCCACTAAACTTCCCCACACGCTAATGGCTAAACATCGGGGGGAAAATGATACATATTGCGACTTTATATTCTGTATCAACGTGTTCAACTACATACGTAAAATCATTATGCTGCATACACCATTATGCAGTTTGGCAACCTGTAAACCCCAAAATTACAACCCCTTCTGGTTCCTTTTGTAACTGTGTTCCGTTCCCTCATGTTATAACCATCGCTCCAGAGGCAACCTTTAGTATCCATAACACGCATTCTTTCTTTCTTCTTTCTTCATCACAACCCTTAGTATCCCCACAACCAAGTTCCTTCAAAGACCCGACGTAGCATGCCTAGGCGTTTGATGCAATTACTGATTTGTGCCATCAAAGCTTGCGTTCGCTGGTTTTCTCTCTCTCCGATTCTCTCCCCACAGTTTTGCCTCTGCAACAGCGAGTTCTCTCTCTAGACTATGCTTCCTTAGAGTCTGTCTCCCTCTTCCTGCACTAACGGGGCTGTCTCTGTGAGATTCTGGGAGTTCCAGTTCATCAACGCCCCATTCCCTTCCTGATCCACTGCCAGTATCACACCTCCCCAACTCCGGCCCAGTAGTCACCGTGGAATTTGTGTCTGGAATCTTTCGCCCCTCTGCCATGTTCCTTCTGTCATCATTGCTCCTACGAGGGGGTGCACTTGGATCGTAAGTTTGGGAGGCTAAGTACGTCAAAGCAGTCACAACATCCCCCATTAGAGGCCTCGTAGAAGCTTGTTCTTGCAAACACATGGCAGCAACAGCGAGTGCTTGGTAGAGCCCTCGGATTGGGTAACGGCCTTGTAACAGTGGATCGGCCATTTTAGGAAACTTCCTCCGATCCTTGAAAAGTGGTTTTGCCTACACATCCCATAACAATGAACAATGAAAATCGAAACTTGGGATAATATATACATTACTATCCTATGTTACATGAACTCTGCCATTCCCTCAACATCCTGGTGTCCGTGGACTTGAGTGACCTCCTATCCAAAATAGACACTTGGATGCTCTAAGTTTGAACAAGGTTTCAAGAAGAGAGCATCTGAAACTATTGAGAAAATTGTAGCGTCTCTCTCACATGGATGAGACATATAAACCCTTATCACCTACCCAATTTTACTTCGAGAACATTTCCTAATTCTTAAGAAAATAAGTTAACATAGAAACATCAACTTATATCAAGATACGAAATCGCTTACTATCAATATAAGTGCTCGGGATGTATACACGTGCCCATATCCAACTTCTGGATACATATCCCATAGCCCGATTAAGGTCACAAGGAGTTCTGATGCTTAGACACATACCCACTCCAGATTCTTATATCTGAGTCCATCTAATGACTAAAAAAACGTTACTTCAGCAGAAACCACAATATCAACAACTATGTTATCATATATCAGTGTGGGACTTGCTAAAGAAAGGTAGAAATAGTACCATAGTAATAGAAGAGCAAAAGACTTACCCATGCAACCAGATTGTGATCTCCAGGAGCACGGGTGTTGTCAATAGCCTTACGTCCAGTAATAATCTCAAGAAACACAACTCCAAAACTGTAGACATCTGACTTGAGTGTGAGTTGTCCAGTCATAGCATATTCGGGAGCACAGTAACCATATGTCCCCATAACCCTGGTGGAGACATGCGTCTTGTCACCAACCGGACCCAATTTTGCAAGGCCAAAATCAGATAATTTAGGATAATAGCCCTCATCTAGTAGGATGTTTGAAGACTTTAAGTCTCTATATATGACAGGAGGATTTGCCTGGTCATGTAAATACTCCAGTCCCTTAGCTGCACCTGCTGCAATCTTCATCCTCGTGTTCCAATCAAGAGGCTCTTTGTCTGGTGAAGGATCTGGGAAAAAAGCATAAAATGAAGTAATGAGGAAGGTTTACCGAAAACAATCTCGATGAAAGAAAACATGATATCCTTATAGAGATTAAGTTAGCCAGATGAAACTAAAGAAACTGTCTCTCTAAGGGTGTCTCCAAAATCTAAGGGGATCTCTGTAAACTAAAATAATAGGGCACGGAAAGTACAAGCATAAAGATAAATAAGTATCTTATACTATGAATTTGTAATTCAAAGTGAAGGCATGCTATCCAACCATGCAAATGATCCTCTAAAGATCCCAAGGGCATAAACTCGTAGACAAGGAGCCGCTGGTCCCCATCAGCACAATAGCCTATCAAATTGACGAGGTTTGGATGGTGCAAGAGGCTAAGCATGAGAACCTCCACCAAAAACTCCCTATTTCCTTGAAGGCCATTGCGATCAAGCTGTTTCACGGCTACTACCTGCAAATACAAGTATCTCAACAAACAAAACGTCATTAAAGTGAAGATCAGACATCTTTAACATTGGTGTATATGTTCAACAAAACAAATGGGAGTCTTTCAAAACCTTCAGGCTAAATCCTGAATACAACTGAACAAAGCAATTGACTAAAAATGATTCTAGCAATCATGACATCCATGGATACCCAATCAAAATATACATACTGACCTGTCCTGTGCTCTCTAACTGCCCTTTATAAACACGTCCAAATCCACCTTCACCCAAAAGACACTCTGGCCTGAAGTTCTTTGTGGCAAGAGCAAGCTCACGAAACGCAAACGTTTGTGCAGTT
This sequence comes from Gaultheria prostrata, assembly GCA_036023075.1. NCBI lineage: Eukaryota > Viridiplantae > Streptophyta > Magnoliopsida > Ericales > Ericaceae > Gaultheria > Gaultheria prostrata. Next base: position 7,540 of record JAXBDA010006310.1, on the reverse strand, counting down.
ATATGAGCTGTTGTTCCATCTCTAGGACTTACTGTTTGTTTTTTAGGATCCTTCTTGGGGTCGAAACCGCTCTTTGACTTGACTAAAAAGATAAGAGTGTCCGATTTAGTGTAAAAGGAAAACAAGGTATTAAGTTGTAAGTTGTAACCATCTATTCAACATGAATATAGAATGTGTAGAATCTAAGCTATAACTCGATATGCGTTAAGGCATACAATCAAACTCACAACGTATACTCCTGCTCATTTTGATTTCCCATATAGTTTTACATGACAGTTACTTGATTTTCTGTGTAGTTGGCCTTCGTCAAATCACATTGCACCACTAGCTATATGCCAACTTCCAATTTCAGATGATTAGTTTATAAAATGCCAAAACATACAATTTTCTCTTTTGAAGCAAAATGTATAGAATTCCAAATTCAATTTTACGGAGCAATCTCAAAACCCTTTTCCCACAAACCATATACCAGTGAAACATCAAATTACATAAAGTTCATAATCAAGTCTATAGAGTTACAAACCAATCAATCAATGACCAGAAAAATGTCAAAACCCCAATTCAGCACTCACTCAAGACTGTAGTGCCATGGATGAATCAGATAAAATTAACAGAAATTCAACCACCACCCATCGTCCACACAGCACAACAAATTACACTTGACACAAAATTGAACCAACCTAAAGCATACCCACTTGTCCAACCAATGAAAAACACAAAACCCAACAATACCCATTAGCAAAAACTTCAAGTAAATCATTATCCAAAAGCTAAAACAGAAAAAGAAGTTACCTGAGCTGACTCTGCTCAAATGATAGGACTGAGCAGCCGAAGTTTCCTTTAAAGAACCCTTCTTTGCCACTTCTTTGACACCATTACTGCCCTTGTTTGATGATTCAAAGCATGGAAAACACCCACCCATAATCAATCAAATCCCAACAAAATAAGAAATCACCCAACACCCCAAAAACATGTACCTATCCAATGATATGCTCAACCCCCTTCAACAAACCCCATCTTGAAAAATTTCCAATCAATCACTCATTCCTTTCTTGAATTCTTATAGTAAAAGGTTGAGCCATGAGTCACTCATCAGTGACCCAATTAGCTCGAGTGCAAAAATCAACAAACCCTTTTTTCTGAAGAAGCAGATCACCAAATCGAAGAAAACTGATGGTTGAAGAGAAGGTGAAGAAATGAGGAAAAACAGGTTTTCGCATAAAATATGCAACATCTAAACATTTCCGAGTGTAGTTTCGTAAATGGAAATATATAGAAATATGGGGGGTAAAGTGAATAAGGTCAAACTTGTCGGTCACAGACAGGTTAGAGTGCTGATTAGGTAGGTGTTTTCTTGCCCTTTGTACTTTGTAGTTTATGAATTTCTTTTCTGTTGGGTTCTTATTTAGTACCTTCGTGGATCTCCTCACAATCCGAGTTTGTTAACTTTTTGGAGACTTTTTTGTTTGAGTTTTTTTTCCTTTTTTGTTAGTTTTCTCTTAATTTTAAGTAAATTTAGATATAATTTTTTATATCACATTATTTGACTCGATAAGAGGAATCAGAAAAATATAAAAATATAGACCAAAGTTGAAAATAGTTCATATAAAATCATGAAAGAGTCTGTCTTTTTGGGCTTTTTGGTTGTTTTTGAATTCTTATATGATTTTTTTTAATTTTATTATATATTATATATATATTTTATACTTTTCTTTGATTCCTCTTATCGAGATAAACTCTAGTAAAAATTAAGGGAAAATGACAAAAAAATATATCATGCAAAAAGTCTTTAAAAAGTTAGGCATTCTCTTATTTTTTCATCTTGATTGGAGGAATCGGAAAAGTACAAAAACATATACTACCAAAGTTTGAAAAAAATAACTAGTATATGAGACAACTCCAGTGACTATCCCGACAGTTACTGGAGAGTTTATATTTCCTTTCTTTTCTCTCATTAACTATGTAATTTGTTTGATGAGGTGCACCATTTTATTGTGATTTTACTTTTATGTTTCAATAATCAATCCTTAAAGTGAGGTCAACTTTGATGAATACCTATTGTCATAGTAAATTCTTTTCTTTTCATTTTTCATGCTTTTTGAGTGTAATTTTTGGCCCCTTTTAACTCCATCGACTTTGATTTTTCACTATACTATTGATTGATTGCTTGTCAATTCAATCAATGAGCAAAACAAATATATAAGTGAGTGCGCACAAACGATTATTCTTATTTATTTATTTTTATTCGATATACATCAGTGAGGGGTTAGCGGGGGAGTTAGTGAGTTAGTTAAGATGGGATCTAAAAGCTATCCATAACCTTAAACCCCAACGCCTCTGCCGAGGCTCGAACCCTAGTCTCACTTGTGGGAGAACCAAGAGATAACCGCAGGCTATAAACCCTTGGTTAAACGATTATTCTCATCAGGAATTTGGAATTTATTCTATTCTAAAGACCAATATGCAAGGAACCAAACAGACTATTTGCAAATCTATATATGACTGATTTTTTGGGAGGAAAGCTTTCGAAATAAATGTCACAGATTAGTTGAATTGTTAAAAAATAAAATAAAATAAACTACTACTACAATATTATCCTACTACATTAAACATCTCAATAAAGATTTTATTTTTTTCCAGTTTTTAAATCGATAGCTTTCAAAATCTTCCAACTTGTATATTTTTACATGCGTGTACATAATCCTCATTTCATTTTATTGGGATTTTTCAAAATCTTATCTATCTACGTAAACTGTACAATATTGAATACTTATAAGTCAAGTTGCTAACTAAAACATCTTAGACGGAGTATTCAAGCAACACTAAGTTAGAGTTGTGAAAACCAGCACATTTTTTATAAACATCAAAAAAATTCCCATTGCTATATCTACATTTTAAGTTTGAAAGTTTCTACTTAAGATTACTAAAATGGTAGTTATATATATAGTTCCGATCTAATGAGGAATCCCACAACGACCTTAAGTTGCGGACCTCCACTTTTAGGACCAAATTTTGACAATTCGAACCGTTAGATGTGTTTAAAAGGTATTTTTAAGGGTCCCCGCAAGAATTTGGCAAAAAAAAATACCTTGAAGGGCTTGATCGGAGCAGTTTTTCATAAAAACGCTATAAATGCAGTTTTATGAAAAACTGCTCCGATCAAATCATTCCCGGTATTTTTTTTTGCTCATTTCTCGCGGGGACCCTTAAAAACACCTTTTAAACACATCTAACAGTTCGGATTGTCAAAATTTGGTCCGAAAAATGGAGGTCCGCAACTTAGCTCGTTGAGGGATCCCTCATTAGATCGCCTTCCTATATATATATATATATATATATATATATATATATATGAGGATGTTATAAGGGCTCCCTTACATACGCCTTATGTAAGTGATTTGTCGTTCGAGATTGAATTTCAATGATCCGAGACAATCCGAACCGTTGGATGTGTTTAAAACATGGTTTTAAGGTCTAGCGCGAGGATTCGTAAAAAAAAATACCCGGTAGGGCTTGATCCAATCAGTTTTTAAAAAAACGCTATGTATAACGTTTTTATCGAAAAATGCTTGGATCAAGCCCTTTTGGGTATTTGTTTTTTACGAATCCTCGCGGTAGACCTTAAAAACACATTCTAAACGCATCTAACGGTTCGGATTGTCGAAATTCAGTCTGGAACGAAAAATCCCTTATATAAACTATGTAAGGGAGCCCTTATAAGATCTTCTTCATATATATATATATCTTACTAATATCATAAACAACATTTGGTGGATTTTTTTTTTGTATATTTAATACGCATTTGTTTGATTCTATTGTGATTTGATCCGTTTATTTAATAGCACAGGTTAAATCATACGTATGAGTTAACTAAAATATTACGATGACAGATTTTTTTTTATTAAATGAGATATCAAGACTTTCTTTTGCTAGGATCTCGAAGGTGCAGCGCAAAGATATTCATCATGCCCGGCCGCTGTTAAACAAGGAGACCGGGCTCTGTCTTCATTTATGCAACACCCGATTATAGGAGAACAACCTTTTTTGGATAGGGCTAGTAAAGATTTATCTAATCCTTGGTAGCTTTATTGGAAATTTTTTATTGATCTATTGAAGCTCTCTTTTTTTTTAAAAATAAAAAATACTGTATCATTGATTGCTGTTTTATAAAGGCATTGATTAAGGCCTATTTTGGCCTAACTAGTAAAACAAGCTTAAAGTTTTTTTTGGCTTCAAAAAGTCAAGTGTTTTGGCTTAAAAAGTCATTTATTTATCTGATTTTGGGCCTACTTTTCTGGCCCAACATTGCAAGACAGCCAGCCATACTACATTTGCTTTTGCTTTTGGCAATAAGAAAAAAGAAGCCAAAACAATAGACTTTTGCTTTTGACTTTTTCCATTGCGTTACTACTTAGGTCAAAATAGGCCTAAATTTCGTTTCTGTGTACGTAAACGTAGGAGGTTTTGAAACTAAACAAGTGGACATGGAAACAATGTTGTTTAGGCTGTCGGTAATTTGGCAAACAGGTATTTTTTTGTTTTGTTATCTCGCAATTTCTAATGTTATTTTTCTCCAAGACAAAAGTTTGAGATGTTGAATTACGAAAAATTAATATTTAGTGACTTAAGCTTCTTTTAGTTGTCAGGATTGTTGTTTAAAAAATATATTTCTAAGAAAAGTGAAGTGAATTAAAGGAATTTTTTTTTAGCTTTCCGTGATTGTTTAGTGACGAAGAATCTAGCCGCCTTACTTTTAGCAGGACGTGTTTTGCGGGAAAGTGTTTTCGAACAGAAAAGTAAATCCTACAACTTTCTTGGTAAAGTGAACATAAAAACTTTTTTGGGAAAATAATTTTTCCATCCTTTCCGTCCAATTGCACGGGGCCTTAAGCATATGTTGGTGTAATGGAATGAAAATTCCAATAGGAAAACTTATAGGGCTCGCGCTTTGAATATATTTTGAAGGATGTTAATTTAATTTATCAGATCTATTTTCTTTTGGGAATGACTGCAATACAGTGTGTAACATATGCACCTATTCTCTAAATATTTTTTAGTGTCTCGTAACTTTTATATTCAAAACTCGTAACTTTTTCAGTAATATTATTCATAACATTTTCTCTATGATTCATAACATTTTGATGCGCTTGTAACTTTTATAGAAAATAATCGTAACTTTTATTCATAAGAAGTAATAGATTCTCGTAACATTTTTAGGGGTGCGTATGATACACACCCAAATAGTCTTCATCAACACTTGACTTAACTCAGACATCATTAACAGATTGTGAAACTCAGAATGCCTAGATACGTCAAGCTTGTAAAAATTTCAAGTGATATTTTTCTTTCTCAGTAAAATCCATTGGATAATACCTCTTTGCAAGCTTGCAAGTATTTTCAATCTCGAATGATCTGTAGCCATCGCGAAGATCTAAAGATATGTTGAGAATGAGCAACTCCATTGTATCTTTCTTAAACCAATTGTTCAATTCTTGCAATTGAGAATTGACTGTACATGTAAAAACTTCAATCTGAAAAAAGATAATCAATTGTGATACGATCTTTCTGAATACGCCCTTGGCCTGCTATATAAGGAGCATTCATATTAGAAACACTTATCTTGTGTTTTCTACAAAATTGTGTAACTTTCTCTAGAAGGGGGAACCCATCCATCTTCTCTAAATTTTTGAATTTGCTCATTTGTTGTGGTCACCAAATGTTTTGCATTCAATATGTTTTGGGATTGACGTTGCAAAGCCTGACAAAGATCGTCAGTGATCTCCACAAACCTTATTAAGACCAGTTTTAGTAGGGAAATGATTTTCACACTCCCCTTTATCCCAAAACACTCCCTTTTCGTCTTTATTTACTTGAAAATACCAAATTGCCGTTCATATGGAAAAGTGACTCATGAGGTAAGGGTAATTTGGTAATTTTAAGGTGAATAAAGACAAAAAATGAGTGTTTGAGGTAAAAAGGGGTGTGAAAATCATTTCCCATTTAGTATAAGGTTGTTTCATAGCTCAAAAAATATTAAAGCCGTACCATTAATTTTCTTAAACAAAATAAAAAAGTTGAAGGGCCGCGGGCTATTTGTGCTATGTATAAGATTACACTTAATTAGATTTAGTATTTCCATTGCTTAACATAAATGTACACAACAATTGACAAGATTATTAACAAGATTATTATTTGCTAGACCTCAAGGATTAGTCCAATTGGTTGGTGAGTCTGCTCCTTACTAAATTGATTAGGGTTTTGATTTTTGATGTCAGACATTTAAAAAATAATTTCTTGTGAATTCTCTAATCTCAGTGTGGATAGTCTATCTTTTTACAGGATTGAGGAGGAGATTAATTGAGATGCACATAAGCTTGCCCAAACACCCGTGACCATTGAACCAATAAATGTTTTAGTAATTACTTGTAGTATAATGAAGAAAAGTGGTTTTAAAAGTTGATTAGGTGAATGAAGTTTAATTAATATTGAAGGAATCCAGGGAAATGCCAAGTTTGGTATATTCCTACTACATCTTTAGCATAAACCATTGCTACTGGTTGTAGGATGGGTCCCACTTGAGATGTGCTTTCACAATTTTTTAATTTTATTTTGAAACGATGCCCCTCTACTCTTAATTCGCTTGGGGATCTTAACAATCTTTCTGTAAAACGGTTTATTCAGAATAATTACAGTGCAATATATACATATTTTTATTACTTTTTTAAATGCTGTAATGCGAACGGGAGGAAAGACGTCAGTGCAATAAATATTTTTATTTCTTGTTATTTTGTTGATCGATTTTTGTTACGCATGTAGAATCACAAATATGAGCGCAAAGACATCCATCAAGCCCATTATCTTGCTAGGAGAGCTCGGACTTCGTTTACGGCATCCACTGTTACAAGAGACCAACACCTTTCGAATAGAGCTGGTGGAAGAATCTCTATTACAGTGTAGCTTTATTTTCTATGTTATTTATTTCCCGTAAATTGTTCGATTATTTAATGAATTTCTTATTAAAAAAAGAAAAGAAAAGAAAAAACAAAGGCCCAGTAAAATACAAATTGTGATTTTCCACCGGCCCTTACGAGAAATGGAAAAACAAAGGCCCAATAAAATACAAATTGTGATTGTCCACCGGCCCTTACGATGACTATTTCTCGTAGGCCCATCGAGGGAAAAGTGGACCTTTTTCCAGGCCTGCACTATTTATAGGCCCATCAAAAGAAAAGTGCACCTTTATACTTAGGCCCATGAAACTTCTTCTGGTTTGACGCCCCTATAAAACTGTAGCCTCAATAATGTGGGTGCGTGCGTGAGCCGGAGCACGAGCAGAAATGTGAAAGCGTGTTTTAAATGCATCTCACCTACTAAAGTTTGTGAGAGCAAGTGTATAAGATGACCCTAAAGACATTTAAAGAAAGTCCTTTAGGGGTTGTATGGTAAATGTTTTGAGGGTAAAAACTGGAGAAAAATAGATAGAAAGACTAAACACAGAGAGAGAGAGAGAGAGAGAGAGAGAGAGAGAGAGAGAGAGAGA
>JAXBDA010006309.1:0-21223 GCA_036023075.1 Gaultheria prostrata | reverse complement strand
GGTGGATTATGCATTGCGCGCCTGGCCCTACTCGTGGCCTCTCTAGCTCGGCTCCCCTGTAGGGTACACCCATACTGCATAGCCGAGTTAGGGCACTCAAGAGGGTATACGGGTTTTACCCTCTCCAGGTGATTTTGGGTTTTTTGGTTCTTTTGGTTTGTTTGACCCAAGGGACCGCTCCAAGGTATATTTCGTGCTCTTTCATCATCGGGGATGCGCAGGTCATCAAAATTGGGGTGTCTACACAGTCCAATGGTGCAACGCCCTCTGCCGTAGAGCTAACCTCGCCACCCTCCTGAGGGGCCCCAACTGACATGGTAGCCCGAGCTGCCTGCTCCTGCGCAACCCGATCTCTCTGCTCCCGCCAGTACTGACTGAGAGGCCTGTCAAGTACTATAAACCTGGCGATCTCCTCGCAAGTGTAGCTGCTGGTCCTGAGCACCCGTGGAGGAAGGCATCTCGGCACCAGGGGAAACGCCGACCCAGAGACTAGAAGAAGACCCTGTCTCCCAAGTACCAGAACCAGCCAAACGGGCACTCTAGCAGTACCCTCCCTCCGGTCAGCTCTCTGCTCGAGGTCAGGTACTCAACGTCTAGACGTTCCCATGCACCCCGGCGAATCTGCACAAATCATTCAAAAGTGTTAGTAAACCAACAAGTATAGAGCTATTCAATTGAGATATTCGAGAGAGTTTAGAAGCTTACCATAGAAGCGGAGAGTCGGTCGAGAGAAGCGCGGAAGGTGTCCAACTCCCACGGCGGAACCTCTCCCCCCAGCACAGTGCTCGAGGGAGGACAGTGGTGGCGTGCTCGTGCGTAGTCTCTAGGGGATGTAACCCCAGCACCTCGTAAGCCCAGAGCTACAATCCAATCATATAACACAATCAATAGTCAATAATCTATGCACAATAATCTAAGCAGGTATGGAAGTGCGATATGTGGAAAGTAAAGCTTGAAATGAAAGTTTTAAGTTTATTACCTCCCACATCCACCACATGCCGGTACTGTCCCGGCCTTTCTTCCTCGAAACTGCGCCCATAAAGGCGTAGCACGCACTTAGAGCTCCTCCTCCCCAGTTCATCCTCCCCGCTCGGTCAAAGTCTCTCAACGCTGGAAGGTAGGAGAGGTGAACCAAGTTGCACCTGTTTTGGAACAACAAGTAGCACCTGGCCTTCTGCTCCACCTCTGGCTCCTCGGCCGCCCTCCACAGCTGTCCCCGAATTGGCCGTACTGGGCCATGTCCCTCCCCTGTCTGGGCACAAACCCAGAAACCACCTCAACGCCCGCTCGTCGTCTGCTATCCCCGAGTCAAACGGGATAGGGTCTCCTTCTACCCTCAACCCCGTCAACGCTGAAAAGTTAAGCACCGTCATGGTCGCCTTTCCCCCCTCGCCAAGGTGGAAGGTGCTGGTCGAGTCCCTCCACCTCTCCGCCAGAGCCAGCACCATGGCGTGGTCATGCCACGCCAGCTCTTAGGTCTCTATGAACTGGCTGAGACCCACTCTGTAAACAAGCTCCCTCACATCTCCATGGAGCCCGCGGTAGAAAGACCTCGCGGGACCACTAAGAGCTCCCAGCCGGCCAGTCCTCTGTTCAAAACAAACAAACAACAAAGCAGTTGTTAGCATAATCATCAATCCAATCCAAGCAGTCCAATCCAATCCAATCAATCAATCAAATCAAAGCTAGCATACATGCATAGTTGAAAGTACATTATATAAAATGGAAATCATAGATACGTACCGTAAGGCAACCCTGCGAAAGATGGAAAAGTACTCTCTCCCGTGTTAAGAGATGTACGACTCGACCCCAGAAGGGATAAACAGGTGCACTGGCGGGTCGTAAGTAGTCTCGTCATAGCATGGTCTACCCATCAGTGCCCTAGTCGCCTCCTCCACCACTGAAACCCGAGGCCCCTAAGCCACCACCAACTCCTCCCAGGCTCGTAACTCGAGCTCCGCCTCCTCCTCCTCGGTTTCCCGTATCCACGCCTCTATCTCTGCCTCCAACGCTGCCTGACGTAGCACAACCATCTCCCTCTCTCTACTCTCTCTCATCTCCTCCCTCACAGCGTCAAGTACCCCCGGGTTCTCCTGAGCCATCGTCGCCACGTCATCCGGGTCGGTGTGTATAGCGTAATCACCCAACAAAATCCCTACCGGCCCCTGCTCTCTCACAGGCTCCTTTAAAAGAATCCTCTTCCTCTTAGGATCATCACCACACCACCCGCACCACTACTCTCGCCACCACCCGAACCACCACCGCCTAAACCGCCAACGCACTCCTAACTTCACCACCATCATTACCGCTAGTGTCCACCGCCTCTCCACTACCACTCTCCGTCATCACTACCTCACCACCAACACCACTACTCCCAACACCACCACTGTCGTCACCCTAACCACCACCCGTCACCCTTTCTCTCTCCTCGCCACTACCCGACACCGCCATCTCACCACCGCTGCCCCCCGTGGCCCTCTCTCCCTCTTCCTCGCTACTCTCCGCATCTTCAACCGTAACCCGGTCCTCCAGAGGCACCACCGTTTCCCTAACATCCTTCGCTGTGATCGATTGAGCATTTGGCTCAACCGGAGGTGTTGCCGCCACCTCCCTGTCACCATCACCCTCCTCCATCCTCTCTTCTTCCTCTCTTCCCTCCCTTTGATCACCTTCAACCGCCCTTGAACCATCAGGAGGCACCACGGCCCCTGGTCACTGGAACCTGTAGCTGTCACCGGGCCTTGAGCGCTGGAACCCCTCTCACCTCCACCTTGAGCGCTTGGCTCAATAGGCAGTGGTGGTGTCGTCATTGCTCCACCATCGTCATCCCCTCTCAGGGAGGCCATAGGAGTATCTCTGTCGGTCGGAACATCCATAGAAACTGGTAGATAGGTCTAAAATCGACTGGAAAGGTGTGAAAACCGAGTAAAATCAAGCCCAAAATTTTGGATTTTTGTTCGAAATGCAAGAACATGAGATTGGGGGAATAATTTCGTCTGAAAACGCGAGTGAGAGAGACAAACGTTGGAGGTGTTTTAAAAGAGTTGAGGAGTTGTAACGTATGAGAGGGGAAGAAATTTGAATCGGCTCATGTCTGAACCGACGTATCTGCTCGACAGAGTTGAGCGCTCAACATGGCCTTGAGCGCTCAACTTGGCAGTTTGGGCTGAGGTTTTGGTTGCTTCAAGGACCTTGTGTACTCACTTCTAAGCTTAGGCAATGTATTTTGAGCAATCTCGGGGTTTGTTTACCTCACTTTAGCAATTTGAAATTGGACCAGAGGGTAATTCTCAATGATTGGCTTTTCTAGGAAGTCGTGGTGTTCAGGCAGCTAACGCGTACTTAGTAAGTTTCGTTCAAGCTTATTTGAAACGCAAAGCAAGCATCGCGTATGCAAGAAGTTTTATTCGAGCACGTGCAATCATCTTCAAGAATATAATATTCATTTAAATCATCGAAAAATCATCTCAAGGGTATTTTTGTCCAATCACTATCATTTTGTCACGTTGCTCAAGGGATAATAACAATCACAATCATTCTGTCCCGTTGCTCAAGGGATAATCATAATCACAATCACAATCATTTCGTCCCCTTGCTCAAGGGATAATCATAATCATAATCTCAATCATTTCATCTTGTTGTTCAAGGGATAATCCAATCACAATCACTTTGTCCCGTTTCTCAAGAGATAATCCAATCCAATCATTTCGTGTAAAGACCCGTAAAATTTTAATTTTTTTTTTTTCGGAAGTAATATTGGGGAAATGTGAGAAATTATGAGAAGTGTTATAAATGACTATGCATCGAGAGGTTAAGTGTTATTTGTGATGACGGGGTCTAATTGGTTTACACAAGTGAGTTTTGGGTTTGGAGTTCGATTATTCAAAAACATGTGGTGTGTGTGTATAAGTGTGTTTGTGTTTGTGTATAAGTGTGGTGGAAAAACATCAGTGGGTTTGGAGTTCGATTATTCAAAAACCAGTCGGCCCTCTCTCTCCCCTCCATTGTTCTCCTTCATCTTTTCCTCCACCAAATCAAGCCAAATCCCAAGCTCCATACTTAGACCCTTCATAAAAGCTTGTCCAAATCTCTTGCTCTACGCGTTGGTGTACTCATTTCACCCCGGTGTTTGAAGAATTTTGCTTGGAGTTGGGAGTTTGAGCTGGGCTTTCACCATTGGAAGTGTTTTCTTGTCTATATCCCAAGAGGTAGGGAAATTTCTATCTTTACGAAGCATTCTCAAGTGCTTTTGTGTGGATTAAACTCCAATTTGCTCTACCCTTTGATTTTGCTTGAAAACCCATTTCTAGTTATTTTGGGTGGGGTTTGTGTTTGATCTTGTAAATGAATGAATTTCTTCATGAAGTTGTTGTTATATAGTCCTAATGTTTCCCATTATGTTGAAAAATTACTTGGGTTGTGTTGTTTTGAACTCCCACGAAAGCACCAAGAAAAGCTGTCAAAAATCTGCTCGTAAGGAGGTTGTATCGATACAAATGGGCCTTGTATCGATACAGGATCGGCTGTTAAGGTTTGGGGCCAGGTGTGGTAGGTGTATCGATACAAATGGGAGTTTGTATCGATACAAAAGTGCCTGTATCGATACAAAAGGTCTCTGTATCGATACAGATTCGTCTGTTCAGATGCTGAGCCAAGTGTATCGATACACCCCTGATGTGTATCGATACAACTGGCCATTTTGGCCAAAAATCATGTTTTAAGATTCCTTTTGATTTCTTCGGGCATTGGCTTGGTATAAACACGCCCTGAGCCTCGTTTCATGTTCCAATAATTGTCCCGGATTTATTCGCTTGTACGATTATAGATTTGTTGGGTTTCTATGATTGATTAACCTTACGTTTCACGCGAAGTGCGTCTATTTGATCGAACTAGACCAGAGTTGTGGATTGAACTAACATCGCGGGGTATGGGTGACAGAATGACACGAACACGTGGCTTATGTACCATAAATTGAAAGTGAGAACATGAAATTGTTGATACTAGGGCCGTCTTTGGGACGTGTCGCTAGGTTTGATACTCGGTTCATCCTATAGACGTTCGCGAGGGTTATGCCTTGGCCAAGGGGAAGATGATACTCGGGCCGTCCTATGGGCATGTCGCGAGGGATACGGGGCCTATATGGTAGCCCGGAATTGATACTTGGGCCATCCTATGGACGTGTCGCGAGGAATTTCTTAAAGAATCGATTAAACGAACGTATGACACAAGGATACGATGAATTAGATACGAACGAAAGGTTGGGTATGCGTTGGGCACGTGTTGGATATTTTTTATAAAAAGTCCTAGAAATTGTGATCCCATGAGCTTGGATTCAACTTGTCTACCTCACTTGGAACTTTGGGCTTTATTGCATAACTTAAACATTTTTATCATACACACTTGTATTTCATTATGTTTAGTTCTGGTAGACTTTTTCCTACTGGGCTAGTGAGCTCACCCTAATCATTTCAGGTACAAAACATGGAGCATGACTTGGAGTGTGTGACATGTGTGCATGCATTGATATTTTTAAAAGCTAGCATGGAGAATTATGGCACCATCTTTGAACTTATATTTTTTTTTTTGAAAGAGATGATTGTGTAACTCTAATTGATTCATTTCTTTTGACTCGGATTTGTAATAACAGTTAAACTAAAGTACTTATTTCATGGGTATGGGTATCCGGTCGATTTACGATGTAACTATATTGACCTTAGAAGATTTGTCAAACGTTGACCGTGGACTTTTGACTTGCCACGTGGATTTATGTTTTAAAATTTTGTTTAAGAAATTTGGGGCGTCACATTTCGTCCCGTTGCTCAACGGATAGTCATAATCACAATCACAATCATTTCGTCCCGTTGCTCAAGGGATAATCCAATCACAATCACTTTGTCCCGTTGCTCAAGGGATAATCCAATCACAATCATTTCATCCCGTTGCTCAAGGGATAGTCATAATCACAATCACAATCATTTCATCACGTTGTTCAAGGGATAATCACAATCACAATCATCTCATCACGTTGCTCAAGGGATGATCATAATCTCAATCACAATCATCTCATCTTTTTGTTCAATAGATGATCACAATCACAAAGCATTCCACACCTTTGCTCACAATCATAATCCAATCCATGCAATCATCAAACATGCGTTCAAATGCCTTGATTTGTTTGTTTTCAATCGCCCCAAGAACTACACTGGTCTGATCCCTGCAATAGGGTACGTAGGCAGCTCGTAAAGCTTGACCAATTGCTTTTAATGTTTTTCTTTGCAGCTTGAGGTGAATCTCGGGAAACCAATCAGAGTGTCTCAATCTTGGATGACACTTCTACCAATTCATGATATAGAGTGCCGTCCAAGAGGGGCAACTGTAGACACCCCACTTTTGGACCCAGGATGCGCGCAAGCATTCCTGATGACGAAACGGACCAATGTTGACTACCTTGAAGACCGAAACTAGGACTACCTTGAAGACTGAAACAAGGCTCAGACTTGATAAACTCTCAAATTTAACCCTAAACCCCTCAAAACCCCTTAACCAAACCCAAAACAACCAAGTCAAGCCAAGGCACAAACCAGCACCAAGCATGACCTTGAGCGCTCAGCATGGTACTGAGCGCTCAACCCCCTGTTGAGCGCTCAACCCCTGCTCCAGTCAGTTATAGGCAGTGGCTGTAATGATGAGATTCACAGCAAGGGAAGCCATTTCTCCCCGATTTTCCGGCCTAAACCTTGGTGTAGACACCCCAATTTTGGACCCGGGATGCGCTCGAGTATTCCCGATGATGAAATGGCCCATTGATGTTTACTTTGAGGATCGGAACAAGGCTTGAACTTGAAAATTCTTCAAACATTACCCCAAAACTAAACCAAAACCTCCTCAAAAGAAACCCAAGCCTACACCATATTTTAGTACATTCAAAACCCTCTTTTTCAATACATAATACGTCCTAATCCGTTTTGAAATGACGGAGATATGCACGTTTTGCTAAAATGACCCGTTTACCCAACCTTTTGAGGGTAAAATGGTCACACACTTGGATGTAAAAACCATTTTGCATTGAAACCACTTTGGTTAGAAAGTAGACTCAACCACCTTTCCAACGCTTTAAACCATGCCTAAATCGGAGTTAGGTAGCACCCAGGGGAGCCCCGCGAAGTTTGGCCTATTCTGTAGTCCCCTTGAGCGCTCAACAGCACTCCATTTGAGCGCTCAAGTGCTTTGAGCGCTCAACTCCCCTCCCCTCGAGTGCTCAAACCTGCTCCAGATAGTTTTTTCGGAACATTCAATCATGAGATTCTCTGGTGGAGGAGCGTCTGTCCACCCCCCACCCCTCTCTTACCTTCCCCCACACGTCCAATACACTCTATATTGACCCCTAAATCACACCTCAAACCCATTACAAAATCAAACTCCCTCTCTTTCCCTCTCATTTTCTCTATATATGCACCCCTCTCCTCTCCGTTAACCTCCTATTGGCCTCTCTCACTCTCCTACTGTCATTTGCTCTACTTCACAGCCCCAAAACTCATCAAATTCGTCCAAGCCTCCTCCTCCATCAAAACCCACCATTTTCAAGCTTAAATTCTCTTTTTAGGTCCAAAAGATTGCTATCCCTTCGAGATACAATCGAAACCAGACCTAAGCCACCTTAAACACAACTCAAAACCCACTGTTTTCAGTCTATTAACCTACCCCAAAGCCATCAATCAAACAAAACCCCAAGTTCAAGTCAAGTTCAAGCCTAAAAGGTAGAAAAAACAAGCAAAAAGCATCACTTTGGTCCCTCTGAGGGAGACCAGTGGGCTCACATAAGTTCCTTGTACTTATTGTGAGCCTACAGGGTCGTATAAATCAAAGGATGTTTTTAAAAGCTTGCAGTTTGATCATAACTTGAGCGCTCAACCGCAAAGGTCTTGAGCGCTCAAGACCTATTTTGACAATTTCATGTGGCTTTGTATTTTGATCATGCTGGTTCTCTTTTACCATTTATATGACCTTTGATGATTTGTTTGTCTTCAAAACTGTTCCATTCTTTCTTAATCAACCTCAAATGATTATCCCAAGGTCATGTATATGGAGCCTATTTTCAAAAGTGGTGGTTTGATCTTGTTTTGAAAGAAAAAGGCCAAGAGGAAGTATTTTGCTCAAGTATGGAATGATCAATAGTAGCAAAACTTGTAATAGTGTATGAAAGTTGAGATAAATCATCAAAGCTCATGAACCAAGAAGGGTGTGTTGTTTGTTTCCATCAATTCTTGATCAAACCATTATGTACAGTTGCTAGTGTGTGTGTGTGTGTTGTTGTTGATCTGAAACCATTTTGATGTCCTCTTTCCCTCAAACGTTATCTCGAATTTTCATGATTATGTTACTCTTTTAAATAAAGTCTAAGTGTTCATCCTTTTCTTAAAAACTCATGAAAATCATAAACTGGTTTTGATTATTCTTTTGCCTCCAAATGAGCAATAGGGGTCAAGTTTTCAAAATAAAAGACCTCTGATCGTGTTGCAAAACCAAAAGAAATTTGCACGGGAGACAGGTCTGACTGTTTCATGTTTTTCTCTTAAAAAGTGCCCTGAGCGCTCAACTCATAGAGCCTTGAGCACTCAAACCCATTGTAGACTATTTCCTATTTTTGCTTAAAAAGTGCCCTGAGTGCTCAACTCCTAGTGACTTGAGCGCTCAAATCCATACAAAAAGTTAGTCTCACTGTTTCAGCCATAACGTTTTACTTCAAACTCCGTTTTGGGCAAGTTATATATCAAAATGTAGATAATTTGACGAGCTATAACTTTTTAGTTTTATGCTTTTCCTATTTCTGTCTCAAAGTTCTCCAAAACATGCAAATAGTGTCGGGAAGTCAAATGATTTTGCTCTAAATGTTGTTCTAAAGTTTCTATTTTACATCTTTATTGTTATTACTATTTGTATCATTTCATCATCGCATTGTACACTTCACACAAGCATCCACCATCACTTAGTTTATGTTTGAATACTTGTTTACATATTTTCCCATTCCCATACTCCCCCTTATTTGCTCAAAGTTAAATTTCAAACATTTTCAAATCCCACAAAACATTTAGTAGAGACCGGTTCTCCGACCGGGCGAGAGGGGTGCCTTAAAAACCTTCCCCTCTTGTAATCAAGCCCCCGAACTCAAGAAATCTTGGTTTTTTTCAAATCTTGGCTTTTTCAAAACATGGGCTAAACAGTCATTTTTTTAAACCGGTTTCTCGGGTTCAGTCCTTAAACCCGGGTGGCGACTCCAAAACCATTTTCGATGTCGCGTGGGCATTTTCGCGGGGTGTCCACACTTGGGCAACAAGGACACTTAACCTCCCTAATCACTCTCTAACTCCCTCCATTAAACCAAACTCAAATTACACTCCCTCCCCTCATTTCCCTCCTATATATACCCCCTCTCATCCTCACCTCTCACACTTACTGCCATTCCAACCTTCCTCCCCTCTAAACCAGCAGCCACACTACTCTCACCTCTCTCTAAAATTCCAGTTGAGCTTTTCTCTAACCTACAAACTTGTCCTCATCACTCATACACCACAAAAACCCATCTAAAATTACCCAAAATTCACTTCCAAGCTTTGAAAACCACCATATACTTCAAACAACCATAGCAACCAATTACAAACTAGTCTCAAACTACATCAAACACAACGTAGTCTGTTTTAGGTCAAAAAGCAAAACCTCAAGTCCAAATCAAGCAAAATCCTCAAATTTTAGCCTTATTCAAGTCCAAAAAGGTAGGAAACCAAGAAAATCAAAATTTGGTCATGTCTGAGGGAGACCAGTAGGTGTAAGTGAGTCTTCTATACTCATTTTACACCTACAAGGTCCAAAAGTTGACAAACAAAACATGCAAATGTTTCTGGTCTAATCGGGCCTTGAGCGCTCAAGGGGGTCTTGAGCGCTCAAGGTCACTGCTATCTGTTTTGCTCCTGCTTTGCTCTATTTGTTCTTTCAACTGTTTGATCATTTTATAAAGTCTTTGGTTGATATCTCATACAAGTTAAGGCAGTGTTAACCTATAATCTTTTCAAAATCATCGACCAAGGTTTTATAAAGTGATGATCATTCTTGAAAGAAGTGGTAAAAAGGTGATCAACCATAAATAAAGAAGGAAAATGGAGAATATGTGATTTTCAAGGAAATAAAGATGATCAAAGCTTGTTAGACTCAAAAGGGGTACCAAGAACAGAGCAAAGAAGTTAACAAAAGCCAGGATCCAAGAGATGGCTTGAGCGCTCAAGCTGTCTCCTGGAATGCGTGTTGATTCTGTTTATTTTGTTCTTGATCATTATCTTATACTATCTCACCTCATTCCAGAAGTGTGTGTGTGTTGTTATGGAGTTGTATCTACCCATCACTCTTCTCTCAAGCTCACATCTCCTATTTTGCTAGTTTTTCAAGAATATTCTACAAGAAAAAGTCCATTAAGGCTTGCATTTTGTTCATGAACCAACTTCCTCTTGTTGATTGTTATTGTTTTGGCCTACATCAACACAGAAAATTATCTTCCATAAGCTATTTAATGTTGAGGTTGTGGGTTCATGAATCAGAAAGCAAATGTGAGACTGTCAGGCTTGAGGGGTGCTGAGTGCTCAAGACCCCCTTGAGCGCTCAACACTAGCACTGGTTGGGAGATTAGTTCAGTTGTTGTCTTACTTATTTGATCACCTTGATTACATTCTGGTCATATTTAGTCTTTTAAATCATTAATCTACTTATTACTTCATGTTAATACATAATCATCAATCTACTTATATATTGTGTTTCGTTTCACGTATGTGTTCCCATTTCCCATGTCTCGTTTATGTGTTCAAAATCAAATTTTAAGCATTTTAACATCCCACAAATTATTGAGTAGAGACCGCTTCACGAACCGGGCGAGGGGGGTGCATTAAAACCCTTCCCCTCTCATAACCAAACCCCCGAGCCCGGAAAATAAAAGGTTTTCGCACGGCCGGTAAAACCATTTTCAAAACCATTAGGCATAACGAGTCATTTTAAACGGTTTCTCGGGTTCATTCCTTAAACCCGGGTGGCAACTCCAAAATCATTTTCAAAATCAAAATCAAATCGAATCGGGGAGCCATCACGTGGGGTCCGCCCGACGGGTGTCCACACCCGCGGGAAATTCTAACCAAAATGGGCTGGCCCATACATCATCAAGAAAATTCTGTCCGGAAGCGCAACGCAACTCATCGATCTCAATGGCAACGAATTCTCCACTTTGGTCAACATGGACCAACTCAAGAGATATTACACCTGAGAGAAGCTCGCTGGACTGAAAACCGCATGGGCGGACAGTTCCAGGCAAAATTTAGAGCAAGCATGCTAGGTCGAAAACCCACATCGGGCAACTTAGGCAAAAAATAAAAAATAATAATAATAATAAGGCAAATCAATTAAACAAGTTCGCTAGACCGAAAACCTGGAAGGGCGGTACTAGGCAAAATTCAGAACGCAAAAAGAGAGGGTCAATACTCGAGTGAACCCTAGCCAAATTTGTACGCTTGAATTACGTCATGACCTGATTCCTATAAAAGGGATACGTCAGGACCGGTCACCATCTTTCAAAATATCTCTTTGAGTTGGTTTTTAGCTATCACGCGCAAATCGAAATGGAAATCTTCATAATTCATCTTTATTCAAATAAACTTCTTGGATTATATGGTTGAGCATGAAACTTTCAAAACACAAAAGCAAACAACAAAGCATGGTCCCACGCGAAACATGTTGTGGGTCTAAGCAATTTATTTCGGGCACAGTAAGATCAAGTTTAAAAGTCAACTTTGGTTTCCATGTTCTTTTGCTTTCATGTCTCTTATTAGCCATCTCACATAACGGTCTGTAAGATTGACACTGGGATATTGCTCTCTTAGAATGGTCACATGCTCCCTCCAAGTGTTTTGGTAAGCTCTGAATGTGGCAAAGTTGAGATTCGGCATAACAAAGTCCTCCGATGGCGGTATTGTCTGACGAACACCAAGCTGACGGAGAATACGGTTGGGAATGTAGAAAGTCCAACAGGTCAAGCCAGCTAAGATCATTCGTTGACGCCCCATGTTGCTCACAGCCATAGTTGGGGTGCCAAGCCAAACGTCGAGTGATTACTTCTTCCATAAGCCGAGAAAGCACTCTAAACCAGCCATGCACATCATTAAAGACTTCCAAGAAGTCTCTCTGAATAAACCCTTGTGTTTCATGAATCCTCCTCCTTGGCACTCATTCCAACAAATTTGCCTTGTCACATAGCCATGTCTGCATGAGAGAAAAAATAAGTAAGAAGCCGTAGATGGCCTAAACTTGAGCGTTAAGATAAAATGAGAAAGTGAGAAAAATCGGAAAAAGGAGAGCTGAGTGAGAAGTCTACCTGTAGGAACAAAGCACTACCTTCAAAGACATTGGTACGGCCAGCATGAACCCCGTCTAGTCCCATCAAAGTTTCAGCCAAAACTATTGGAGCCACGTATTTGCGCTCTTCGATTTGCATGGCAACACCAACCAGTGATGAACTTGCTTGCTCGTCAGACCGGACAAACAAGAAAGCAGCAAGCAAGCAAAGGCAAAGAGCAAAGTCTTCAGGGCGAAATTGTTTAATGAGGCGCGGAATGTTGATAACGCCTCCTTGAAGCATGGACTTCACTGCTTTGTTACTTATCCGGAGCTTGGCGGATAGCACGTCAGCAAAGTTTACCCCGTGTAGAGGTATGACCGGTGTCTCCAAGTTAAAACCACCAAGATATGCATGGAATTCCTCCACAGTAGGGCATAACTCGTGAAAGCCGAAAAGAAACACATATACCTCTGGGTCCCAGAATCGAACCGCGGCATGCAAAAGCTCAGGACGGATAGTTACATCCCAAACATAGCGCAGCAAAGTCATTCGGTGATCCCGGAAGTTAAGCCACCCGAGGCCGTCCAGTTTATCAAGCCACGGTCGAACCAAGGCCGGAAGACTCATGGTTGTGTAAGGGAGGAGGAGAAAATGAAGCCTTTAGTTTTGGAACACAAAGGGGCTGCTGGGAAGTGCCATTTAGCATGTACGTGCATGAGAAATATAGTGGAAGGCAAAGTCTCTGAAGAAATGGCCACCTCGAGAAGCGTGCCATGTTGAAAGATGTGAAGGTCCAGTGAAATGGGTAAGGGACTTCAAGATAGGTCTAACAGGGGACCAATAAGATTGCAAGATACTCAAGAAGTTGACAAAAGGCCATGCGGAAGCTCGGGAACCTGCCAGAAAGTCAGAAAATTTGGCAACACCACAATATGGTCGGGCGGCTAACTCATGTTAGCCGCACGGCCAACCTTGGTAGATCCAACAACAAACTTTTTTTTCGGCCCCCGGGGTTTGTTTTGGATATATTTCCACCACTTTTCTTGAGCATACAAGTTGCAATGGGCATTTAAAAGTTGTCAGAAGAGTCGCTTGACATTTTTTATCACATTTGGATAGGCAGGTACTCCGAAATCTCGGATACGCCAAAACCGATGAGCCGAAACTCGTTATATTGCTTCTTTGGCATCAATGGCTCTAGTAAGCCATGCCAAATATTCATAAGAATAATGTGGAGTTATTTGGTGGATTTTTATGGAAGGTTTGAAGCCCAGAGGTACCCGAGCCCAAAATTGGCCAAAACAAAGGATACCGGCAAGCCGAAACGCCATCGAGTGTCAATTTCCTTATTTCGTTCATTCAAGCAACTTACAGCATGCATTTATGACTAATTGGAGGTTTTGTTTGACGTGTGTCGTGCAAATTGGGAGTTTCGGGCGCAACGGGCCGCATTACGCCCATAACGCTCAGTTTTCTTGTAAAGTTTTAAGTTTGTTGAGTCAATTTGTATTCTCACGTGTCATTCTCCAGTTTCAATCTAAAGTTATATATTTTCATTTCCCCACGGCCATATATTGCATATTGTCAGTTTTCGGTCACCCTCAAAGCATCTGTACGCAAAGTTCGACTTTAAACTCAAAATTTGCCAGTGTGAATCATTTGAAGAATAACAACAAATGCAGTATATATATATATATATATAAACTAAGTGGCATCCATGTCATGAAATGAAAAAAGAGAAAGAGTTCATCCATCCATGGCCAAACAGGCCCAGCATCAAAAGTTACTATCACGAAATGCAGGCCGTATCCATGAGAAAAGAGTAAAAAGGGCAAACAGGCGCCCAAATCAAAACCGAGAGCGTAGGCTCATCCTAAAAACCACTATGTTGCCTCTTGACGCCTGGGCGATGGCTCACGTCAACTGCAAGGTGCCGGTACTCCTCAGGCGTGCTAGGGTGATCGTCCTCCGAACGGTCATTGCCATCACTACTGCTGCTCCCCGGCTCTCTCTCGAAGAAGAAGCCACTACGGCCCTCCCGGCCTCTCAGCAGAAGAGCGACCGCTACGCAGCACTCTATGAGATGCTTGGACTGAAGGCAAGGCTCGCGAAGGACCTCCACCTACATTCTTCATCAAAGGCCCTCTGTGGCGCGGTGGAGAAGGAAGTACATCCTGCACAAGAAAAGATATTCATTAATAAACAGTTAAAGCATGCAAAACTTCAAAGCAGAATACAAGGGATACCTGGTCCGTCTCACTAGCGGAAGCTCCACGGCCACCCCTCGACCTACGGCGACTGCTAGACTCGCCACCACCTCCAGTTCCGCGGTCACAGCCAGCACCGCGGCTACCACCTGCACTTCAGCCGCCAAGGCCACCTCCAGCTCCACCACCTCTACGATCACCTCCTGCTCTACCTCTATGGCCATGGCCTCCTCCTCGGCCAGTTCCACCCCCACGTCCATTGCCAGCTCCGTCGTCTCCACCATCATCTCCACCACTGGTATGGGGCACAATGACCGGCTCAGCTCTGGGTCGCACCTCAAGTCTGTTGCCTAGCATGAGGCGACGGACTAAAGCCTCCAGGTCACGCACCAACTGGACCTGAGACGCGGCCCACTCAACAGGAATCTGCAAGGAAGAATGAAAGCATTAGCAGGTAACATGCATAAACTTTCAAATTAGAAATGAAGTTTAACTATTTCTTTTCTATCTTTTCAGGTTACCTCAGTCGCTGTAAAAACCACGGGACCGGTGACCACAGGAACGTCTATAACCCCCATACCTCCGCCAGGCATCATCACCTCTATCTCTCTCCTCAACACGGGCAGGGAACTGGCCTTAGCAGGCGCTGGTTTAGCCAAACGATGCTCCATGTCCACGGTATGAGCCACTATACTCCTCACATAGCCGGTATAGTCCAAAGATGGATCAAACACTAGGTTCGTATCCAAGACTGTGTACGCCTCCACCTCTGCCACTATGTACTCGTGGGTCCTCTGAACGCATGGAGGGAGAGGGCCTGGTACTCTGAAGAAGTCTATCCCTAAGGACTACCGCAACACCCTCTCTCCTAAGTACCACCGCCAGCCGTACGGGGACTCCAACAACACCCGTCCCTGTGTCACCTCTCTGCTCCGTATTAAGTAAGGGTGATGCCACCTACCCCACGCGTTCCAGCGAACCTGCAGCAAATTTCGAGTCATATTCAAAGGGATCAGTACAGAAATCAAGAAAGCTTGAAAGGAATATCAAAGGGATAAAAGTCATACCGTGGCACCCGTGCTCTGGTCCAGGAAACGACGGAAGCCCCTCAGATTGCCCTTAAGATCACCCTTCTTCACATACTGTTGTGCCCACTTCTCAGCACGTGGAAAGACGTCTTTGTTCAGATGGATATTCTCAGGAGCCGGCACTCCGAACACCTCATAAGCCCACACCTGCATTGTCAAACAAGGTTTATCATAGCAGAAATGGAAGCAACAGTGCATGGTACAAGCATACATCATACAAAGCAAGCAAGAAATGTTACCTCCAGGATCCTCCAGTAGCCACCGAGCTTAGAGCCCTTCCCACGGACGACGGCACCCAAGAAAACGTACAAGGTGCTCAAAGCCGCACCTCTCGAGTCAAACCTCTCCGCTGTCATCAAGTCAGCTAAGGCCGGCAACCAACTCAGGTGAACATGGTCTTTCCGGCCCAGAAACAGGGAAGAACCAAAGAGGTACAACAAGTAAGCTCTGGCCATCTGACGGACCTCCACATCTGACTCTGGCTCATGGTCCCAGATAGCTGGCAAGTGGTCATAGCTCACCATTGGCTCACCCCCAATATCTCTCCCCAAAAAGCGTCGTATCGCCGCACGATCCAAGTACAAGCCCGAGTCAAACAGGATCGGATCACCACCGACCCTCAAACCAGTAGTCGCAGCAAAGTCCAGTGGTGTGATCGTCATCTCCCCAAACTCAAAGTGAAAGGTGTTGGTGGTATCCCACCAACGCTCAACCAAGGCCTCACCAGCTTGCGGTCCATCCTCATCTGCAACAGCATCCGAATGAAAGTAGTAAAGCTCGCCGCATCCACCAAATCCCTCACACTCTTCGGCAACCTCTCATACTATTCCAAGTAGTCTGACGGTCCACCATACCCCATAAGAGCACCATCCACCTGTTTTCAAAAGCATTACACAAACTCAGTCAGTAAAACAACAAAGGAAGTACGGCGAGAAAGAAATTCAAAGTAAAAGTGCAAATAGAGTATGTACCAGAGGCCTAGGGAGATATGAGTCTCCTGGTCGCACAAGACCAACTCGTCAGGTAAAGAGGCAACTGTGGCTCGTACACTCCACCCCCCGACGGTGCAAAGAAGTGAACCCGAGGCACGTATGTACCGCCTCAACTATAGACACTCTCAACACCTCCCCAACAACCACACCCTCCTCCTGGTCCACCTGCTGCAAAGGTCCTCACCCAGCAAAACTCCAAGGTCTGGGAACTGCTGTACAGTCCTGGCCAAGGTCTCGTCAGTCGCTACCTGCAAAGTGTCTCCTAAAGTGGCACTCGGGTCCCTCGAAGAACCCGTAGGCCGAGAAAACAAGACCAGGTCAGAAGGCCTCTCGCCCCCACTGCTACCACCACCCTCTCATAAATCCTCCATAACCACATCTTTCCCCTTCGGTTCCCTAGCAACCACCAAACTACTGGGCGCCCGTCGCCCACCTCTCGTGGGTGTCTCTAAAATGGCACTCCTAACCTCTGGAGGGACCACAACCTCACCACCCACGCCTCCTCTAATAGCTCTCGGGTCTACAGAAACATCAATGCCAGCAACATTTATCTCTATGTCAGAAACTGGAGTACCCATACCTAAAGCACTTGTGTCTGCGGGTGTAGAACCGCTCTGAACACCAACCTCGCCAACCGAGCGATCAATCTCCATGGTCGTGCCACCCTCGTCAACCACTATGCTCTCTGGCTCGCGTACATCATCACCAATGCCTCCACGGGCTCACTCGCAACCGAACCCTCATGGGTCACTGTCTAAACAACCTCCGGCATATACAAAGAGGTTTCTCCACTAGGCTCGGCCGCACGATATACCCCTTCGGCTGCACGGTCTACTCCCTCAGCCGCTTGGGCTTCATCACTCCCCAAATTAACCGCACGGCCCTCTATGGAAGTTAGGTCTACCAGACCCGATGCAATTTCACTCGATGGCGGTGGAACCGAACCACCTACCGCTTGACTCGACCCCACCGCCTCATCCCCACACACCGGCGATGGTGCACCTTCACTGGAGGAAGAAGATTTGCTCTCAATACCGCCGGAATCCATGGCTACCGTGTTCTAGCACCGTAAGTTTTGACCGAATTTGAAACAAATTTTGAGAGAGAGAAAGAAGGGAATTGGACAAGGAAAGAAACCGACTACCCCTATAACAGTAACTGGCGAGAAGATTTGAACAAAGGTGCGAAAAATCAGGAAGCAATAACGATTTTGATTCGGCCCTATTATTCCAATTTGGCCGGGCGGCTCACATCAGTTCCCTCCCCCTTAAGTCGTGCGGCTCACCCTCTCTTGGTTATTTTACAGTTTGCCCCTTTTCCCTCTTGGTTATAATTGCAAAAAATACTTCATTTTTCATAAAACAATTGTTATTAAGATATTTTCAAAAGTATGCATACATTTATTTTCCCATCAAAGCTTTTTTATATAAGTCCTCTCATGGCATTTAAAAAAAAAATTCAAATTAATTATTTTCCACGAATTCATTTGTTATATAAGTCCTCCCATGGCATTAAAACTCAAATTTTCACGACATTAATTATTTTTCACAAAATTTTTATATAAGTCCTCTCAATGCATTAAAATTCAAATTAATTATCTATTTTTAACAAAAATTGTTTGTTATATGAATCCTCTCAAGGCATTAAAAATCAAATTTTCATATCATTAAAAACTTTTTCACAAAAATTTGGCAATTTTATTCCTCTCAAGGCATTTAAATTAAATGTTTTGGGTTTAATTAAATATCCACAACGCCCTCAGCGGCAATTTTGATTTTAAAAATCCATCAAGGTATTTATTTGATTTTTCCAAAAGAATCATTTGTTTTTCCCTCATTGAAAAATGAGAAGCCAATTTTCGCAACGCCCTCAGCGGCAGTTCCGGTTTTAAAAATCCGTCGAGATATTTATTTGATTTTTCCAAAAATCATTTGTTTTTCCCTCATTGAAAAATGAGAAGCCAATTTTCGTAACGCCCTCCGCAGCAATTTCGGTTTTAAAAATCCATCAAGGTATTTATTTGATTTTTCCAAAAATCATTTGTTTTTCCCTCATTGAAAAATGAGAAGCCAATTATCGTAATGCCGTCAGCGGCAATTTCTGTTTAAAAATCCGTCAAGATATTTATTTGATTTTTCCAAAAATCATTCGTTTTTCCCTCATTGATAAATGAAGAGCCAATTTTTGCAACGTCCTCAGCGGCAATTCAAGTTTTAAAAATCTATCACAGTGTTTATTTGATTTCTGGCCCCAAAGAACTACATTGGTCTAATCCCTGCACACGGGGTACGTAGGAAGCTCTAAGCGCGACCACCTTTGATTGTTTGTTGATTTATTCATTTTTTGCACAATGGTGCTCAAAATTGGGATGTCTCTGTCTTTGACGTAACTTACATCACAGAATGATGGCTAAGTCTCGTCAAAGAGGGGCAACTGTAGACACCCCAATTTTAATCCATGTGTATCCCCTATGATGAAAAGGAACGGTAAAGATACCTCGGAACGATTAAACGGAGCTTAAATAACAAAAAAATAAATAATAAAACAAACTTAGCCGTGCGGCTCACCTTTATAGCCGAGCGGTCCAAAATTTTTATAAAAAAAAAACAGGATAGCCTGTCAGCTAACTTGGTTGGCCGAGGGGATGTTTTGACGTCCAATCTGAAAATCCGGGTTGCAGAGATTTTCTTGCAGATGAATATATTTGCAATCTCATCATCATGGTAATCTTTTGCGTGATACACTCACCCTCTCCTCCGTCTATAAATACCACCGCTCCCTCCTCCGTTGAGGCAGGCCGTACGTCGTGAATCACCACCGTAAGCCACCTTTGTCTGCTACTCACTGTGAACCCCTCCACGACCGTAAATCCACTTTTAAACCTTCACCCGTCTCTCCCCTACCTCTTAAAAGTCCAGTAACTACAAAGGAATCATACTAAGCGATTCCTCCCGAAAGTTTACAACCGAAACGTGAAGTTTTCACAACTCAGTTGATCGTTCCGGAGGTATAAATGTAAAACTCTTAGCCGTGTGCTTCGTCACGGTATTCTGAGAGGATTTATCCCATCCCGGAGTGATTATCGGGTTCAGATATCTTTATTTCAAACAAAACCACCCTCCTCAGGTCCGTATCGGGCGATATTCGTCGTTATCGCATGGTACGATCCCACCCGGAGGTATATTTTTCATAAAAATCAATCCCTCAGTGTTTTCATAACCCAAGTGTATGATTTGGCGTAAACAAAAGTGATTTTCAGAGTAGCACCTTGCTCCTGGCCGAGATCAAAAAATTTCAAAAAATAAAGAACGGTTGGCCGGGCGGCCAAGTCACACGGCCGGGTGACTAAATTTTGTGGGATAAGCCTACTGCTCTATTTTTGGAAAAATCGTGCTCTGTTTTGATGCTTTCTGGTTTAAGGCAACCGTTATTACAGTTACACCCCTTGGTTTTCCTTTATTAAACATAAAGTCCATTTTATTTCCTTTCGTCACATTTACATCCTTGTAATTTTCTTATTTGTTATGATTGTCATTATTTACTCGTTTATTTGTTATTCTGTTAAAGCTTTTCAATAAAATATTTTCTAAAAATCCCACAAATATTTAGTAAAGACTGGGGATTTCCAAGGCGAGCGGGGTGCTTTTTAAACAAAACCTTCCCCGCTCGTAACCTGGCTCCCGAATCCAAAGAATCTTTTCGCAGATCAAACTTTTTCCAAACCGGCACAAGAGTCATCAATTATTTTTCAACGGTTTCTCGGGTACCAAAATCATTTTCTAAATAAATCTTGGGTGGCGACTTACATTTTTCATTTTCATTTTCAAATCAACACATTTTCCAAAAATCAAAAACGAGCCACATGGCGCCGTCCACAGCCGGCCTCCTTCTTTCAAAAGCTGCCCTTCAATCTTAGTTTGATAGCTCCGGTAGTTACTTTGGCGTTTCTAGGAAAAGTCCTTACGTTTCATTTCGACGCTTTAAGTCATTACTCCGTCCGGTCTATTGTTTAGCTTTTAGCTTTTCGGCTTCCGATTAACCTCGGAATTATGGTAATAACTATACTTAAATGTCTTACTAGTAATTTTGGTAATTACTTTTAGTGCGCACTTTAATTTTTAGAAATGTATAAAGCCCGTTTTAAGAAATAAAGTTAGTAGTCTAAAATTTATAAAAAGAGATTAGTCATGGTTCTAAAACTAATTTTTTGAACATACGTAGTCGTTATAATACCCGAATTGAAAACAAAATCTTAAATTTAGGACGTTATAATACCCGAGTAATTTTTGGAAAAACATGTAAACGGTTACGTAAACGGTTACATTTCTTCTTTGACGGAATTATCGGTAAATGAAAATTTCTTAAAAAGACTACGTAGAATATTTTTGGTAAATGAGAAATGTTTTATGACTAACTGTAGACACCCCAATTTTGATGACTTGTGCATCCCCAATGATGAGAAAGGTCAAAATATGCCTCGGAAGCTTTGGAACAATGCTCTTTGTACTCGAAACCCAAGAAAAATCTCTTGAACACAAGGCATACCCTACACCATCTTCTAGTACATTA
>JAXBDA010006308.1:0-21228 GCA_036023075.1 Gaultheria prostrata | reverse complement strand
CAATATTAAAAATATATATATTTAAAATCTACTCGACGACATTTATTAAATAAGACCAATATTGAATATGTAATTATGTATACCCAAAATGATTTTTTTTTGAATAAAATCACCATGAGGAAGAGATTTGAGAAAAAATCCCAAAATAATTTTTTTTTTGGATAAAATCACCCTGAGGAAGAGATTCGGTATGCATAGTTACATATTCAATATTGGTCTTGATTTTATCAAAAAAAAAAATCATTTTGGTATACATAAATTACATATTCAATATTGGTCTTATTTTATAGATGTCGTCGAGTAGATTTTAAATATATATATTTTTAATATTGGATATAAAAAATAAAAACTATAAAGATTTTAATTTGTAAAAAATAAAAAATGAGAGAAAAGTGAGAGAGTGGGTAGAGGAGAGAGAGGGTGGGTACGGATGGGGTGAGGGAAAAGTTAAAGAGAGAGAGAGAGAGAGAGAGAGAGAGAGAAAGAGTTAGGAGGATTGGGGAGGGCATGACACGTGTCCCATTATATTGAGCCCTTAGAGCTTCAATTAGCAAAACCCCCCAAAAAAAAAAAATCACTCGTTAACATACTTTATACTCTAGAAAAATTAAAGTGTTTTGAATAATAGCATTGTTTTCGTCGAACCTGGGTGTCCGTGCCACTCCCCACCAACAGTGGCAGGCAGTGGCGTAGCCAGAAAATCACACCAGTGAGGGCATAATTAATCCATAAGCGCAAGTACTTTGTAGTGTAAAAAAAATTAGTCTTCTATAAGACTCTAACATGCCTTAATTATCATTTGAAAGGAGTTTATCTTGACTTATATTTTATCGACATGTGTACCTCATAGCCTATTTGGATGTACCATTTGAATTCCAAGGAGAGATATGCGGTTCGAGATAGTTAAGAGATTTCGAATTCTCTTTAGTTCTTAACACGCTAATTTTTCCACTAACCCAGCTAACGTATATAGTAAGGACAAAAAAGACGTACATGTTTTATTTTATGGTAATATAGTAATTATGAATCCGTAAACACATAATAGTTTCAAGGAAAACATTCAGTGAATTAAAGTTTGTTTGCAAGTAATTAGTTATTCGGTGGTTCAGGGTATCGCCACTTGGTGCCTAAAATCCTTTTCCATCACTTTTTTTCCCTTGGCCTTCATCACCACATATTTAAGTAAACCCATATATTTAGGCTCGAGTCCCACAAAAATATGTACAAGAGAATGATGTTATAAGACCACGTAGTGGCACCCCAAAAACATTAATTAGTATTTTGTATAAAAAAGAAGATGTACCGATGAAATTTCTAATGCATTTTTCACCAAGAATGCAAAAAAAAAAAAAATTCCTTAAAATCCATTGTTGGCATGTGTCCACACTGGTTCTATAGTGGCTCCGCCACTAGTGGCAAGGACCAAACCACATATATTTATAAATTATTAATAACAAAATATCATCTTTATATATGCTAATATTACGACTTAGGATCTATTTGGGGTTGATTTAGTAGATAGTTTGATTGGCAAAAGGGCCGTTTTGGGGGTCTAATTTGGGGGCCAAATTAGGAGCATCAAACCAAGGAAGAGCCAGGCAAAGAAGGTGGTGTGTAGCAGCAAACAAGAGGCCAGGGGTCTCTTTTGGGATTCTTGTTTGGGGGCCGATGTAGGTAGGGGCTAATATAGATGGCAATGGGCTGATTTTGGAGGCTAGTTTAGGAGCTGATATTATCTCGGAAGGCTCGAGGATTTAAAGCGTGCGGCGATCAAACACTTGGTGTAGTGAACGATAAGTCATCAATCGGTTCTCAAGTCAATTGACAGGAGTTTCAACCGTAAATAAAGATCAATTGTAAAAACACAATGGTATTTTTTAGCGTTTGATTCATTGTCGTGATTTTTTCCCTTTTAGGAGTTCTCCAAGTATATCCGGTGTTCATTGTATATATTATATTTTTTTAACTTCCTACTTATTTCCTGGTGATTGGTTCGTAGGAACTAGGGTACATTTTTCGAGGTATATTTGTTTGATGTTTTAGGGGATGTCTGGGCTGGTGTAGGGATTGATTTGGATGTTGCTTGAGGTATGATTTGTGAGCTATTTACGGGCTGATTCAGGGTTTTCTTAGGGCTGATTCAGGGTTTTCTTAGGGCTGTTTTTGGCAACACCGAAGGACAGTCATTAGGGGCTAATGATGTGAGAATGATGATGGAGGCATTGGGCTGTTTGGGTGTTTTGGTTGTGGCTTAAGCATTTTTTTCTGTCCAGTTAGCTTTTTATTAAGTGTATATGTCTCTTTCCATTTAAAAAAATCGTCCGAAGGCTAGGGGGAAGGTCGAGAATTTGCAAATGGTAGTAGTAGGAGAGTATTGTGCACTCTTTCGATCAAGGCTCTCTAAATACTTTTCTTTTCTTATTGCATTAAATTTATTTTTTTATCATTGCGATAAATGAAAATTTTCTTTGCCGATTAAAAGATATTGTACTTAGAGAAACTCATTTTATTTAGTCACCGAGGATAATGTGTAGATTTGGTGATGGTTGTTCAATTAGCTGGAAGACGAAATCCCCGGTCCCACCTAGGACCAATATATGTATTTAGTTTACACATTCCATCCCTAGTTAATCAAATCGATCCAAACTCCACCACTGAAAGGTTTACGATTCTAAAAGCTATCATCCATAAATCAATTCTCCCACTAGCTCCATATATTTTCCATGTGGATCAACTTCGGACTTCCGAGTTATTATGCTACCGACGACATAGTGCTGCGCTTCGGGCAAGACATTTAGCAATACATAGCTAAATCGTAAGGTGATCGACACTCTGATTGTGTCGATCTTAGAGGCGACTGAACTCGCCTCGCCCATCTCTGTGTTAGTGAGTCAAACGTAGACATCTACGACTTGCAATGGATCGAACTCCAGACGCTTTTTCACAAAGAATGGGTGGGAGTTCCTTAGCGCTTTGAGTTTCATTTTCTGGTAACTTTAACAGAAAACTTAACTATGCCCATAGTACATAAACCACATGAGAGCTATGCGCTACAATTAAGCGAAATTCAAGGGTTCATCCGCACATCGGTCTAACTGCAGGGGGTGTACATGAAGTTTGCCCTTTTCATTATACATTCTACAAATTCATTATACACAAAAAATCAAATTGAAAGAGTCAAATTGTACAAAAAATATGCAAATGTGAAGTATTACAAAGTCGTATAAGTCTTAGTTTATTTACAATTAAAATGTTACAACTAACATTATCTTCTAATTAAAGTACAAAACCCAAACAACTCATGGCAAGCTGTGTACACAGTGGACTACTTCTATAAACCTCTCATCTCAAAAGTCCTACCAAAATCAACAAACCGTGTGGGTGTGAGCTATCGTCAACTTCCTCACAAACAGTAGAATATATTATACCAATACAAATTACAAGTTAATGAATTAAAAATATAGTTGGGAAAAATGCGGCAAATTCATAGAACCATTTCATTGATAGAATCAACTCTATTATAGATTACATGAATCCTGTGAAACACAGTTTCCTTGAAACATATTCATCACATACCGATGTCTCCTAGGCAAGGCCGACCCAGAGATTATAGAGGCCTAAAGCGAATTTTAATAAATAGGCCCCTCGGTAATTTTTTTCCTTCAAAACATTCAGCATATGTAATAACCCGAATTTTTGTAAATAAAAATTTCGATTAAATAATTCAATAATGCACTTATTTATTTTAGAAAATCATTTGATAGTTCATTTATAGTAATTCATTAATTATCCATTTGTTTATTTAAATTACCGATTCTAGTCATGGGACTACATGTACATGCCAAGTGCTACACATTTTGCTGCCTAAAATTCTACTACAATTCCTCACACCAACTATGCTTCCTCCTAGCCGACATAATCTTATTTCCTCCACTTTGCCAAGCAAAGAACATATTCCCTTGGAGATTCACCAAATGTGAGATTGTGTCTAGCTCGATTTGGCTAGATTTGAGAGAGAGAGAGAGAGAGAGAGAGAGAGAGAGAGAGAGAGAGAGAGAGAGAGAGAGAGAGAGAGAGAGAGAGAGACGGTTATAGGGAGAGAAAGAAGGGAGGTTTTGCTCTCCAATTTTGCATGTGTGTATTGTAACGCCCCTAATTTTGGGAACGATATATTTATTATAAAAATAGTAAGTAAGTCTTACAACAATATTCCATCTCGAAAAATTACATAATTCTCC
The DNA here is from genome assembly GCA_036023075.1 of Gaultheria prostrata. Lineage (NCBI taxonomy): Eukaryota > Viridiplantae > Streptophyta > Magnoliopsida > Ericales > Ericaceae > Gaultheria > Gaultheria prostrata. The sequence continues at coordinate 16,990 of JAXBDA010006308.1, read as the reverse complement.
TTCCAAAATACATTTATTCAAAACAAGGTCAACTAGGGTTCCTCTAATTCCTTGCACAACCGTCAGCCCTGGCGGTGTCCTATCCAGCTCTATATGCCTCCAAGCTATAGAATTCCTCATATTCGTCTCTGTAGTCTGGCATAATATGTCAGAGTCGCGAGGCAACATCGCGGTATTATGCTAGGGTTACACAAGAGCAACACTGTGAGCGAAAACGTCCAGCAATAACTCTACCCAATCCTCTAACTTGCTATGGACACCCGGTGTGCGGACGCCCACGCGATGGCTCTCGATTTGGTATGAAAATGGTTTTGGAGTCGCCACCCGGGTTTTAGGACCGAACCCGAGAAAACCAATTAAAATGACTCTTTATGCCCAATGGTTTTGAAAATAATTTTTACCGGTCACACGAAAACCAATAATTTTCCGAGTTCGGGGGTTTGGTTACGAGAGGGAAGGGTTTTAATGCACCCCCCTCGCCCGGTCCGTAAACCGGTCTCTACTCAATGATTTGTGGGATGTGAAAAAATGTTCAAAATCTGATTTTATTCACATAAACGGGATATGGGGATGGGATACACGTATGCAAGATAAAACACAATAAATGGGATTTATGGTGGATGTGCGTGTTCGTGTATTTATGATGATATGGATGATGATGGTACGTAAACATAATGCAATAAACAGATTAATGACTAACAAGACTAAATATGATCTTAAAATAACATCAATAAAATTAAAACAACTAAATAGACAATGCAGCAATCAAAACTAGTCTGTCAGTTTGCACTGGTGTTGAGCGCTCAAGGGGTCTTGAGCACTCAACACCCCTCAAACCCAGCAGTTTCTTCTTTTCCTCTTTGATTCATGAATACTCAACCATGATACTAAATAGCTTCTGGAAAATGATTTTTAATGTAGATTGAAGACAGAATCACAATAATCAACAACTTTGAGGTTTGTTCATGAAATGCAAACTTGAAGAGTTTATTTTCTTTGAGAGATATTCATGAAAAATAAAGAGTATGAGTTGAGAGAGAGAGAGTAGACAAAATGATATCATGAAACACACCTAGGATAGTTTAAGATGATGATCAAGGAATAAAGTAAACAGAATCAACCAAACTGTCCAGAAGACAACTTGAGCGCTCAGGGGTATGTTGAGCGCTCAAGCCATCTTTTGGCTTGTGCTTTCTGTCAGTTTTATTGCTATTCTTTTGAAACTTTTGTGACTTCAAAACTTTCTAATCATTTCATTTTGCTTTGAGAAATACTTATTTTCCATTTTCCTACACAAGAAGGATGATCAACTCATTTTGCTTCAAAAATGTTCCTCACTTTTCAAGACCCTTTGTTGTTTAAGCTTAAAATGATTAAAGAATATCATTTAGATGAATAAGAGTGAAAATCATCAGCAAAGGGTCTCAGGAAATGAGGGAAATCGAGCCAAAAGATATCAAAATATGAAGCAACACAAACTGATAGCAGAGACCTTGAGCGCTCAAGACCCCATTGAGTGCTCAGGGCCCGATCAAAGCATAAACTTTTTTTAAGGCTTTCTTGCTAACTTTTGGACCTTGTAGGTGCACAATGAGTATAAAAGGACTCACACGCACTTACTGGTCACCCTCAGATTAGGACCAAATTGTGGATTTTCATTTGTTTAACTACCTTTTGGACTTGATCAAGGATAGGACTTTGAAGTTTTGGTTGATCAAAGGCTTGAAGAGTAACTAATATCAGTAGACTATTAGTGCTATTTGAGATGGATTTAGACTGGCTAGGCTTGTGCTTCGAAGGAAAGGTACTCCCTCTGTCCCATTTTGTTTGCTCACTACGAATATCCGTGCCATTTTCAAACGTTTATATCTTTTTATTTATAATGTTTTTAAAGTTTTTTAAAATTTTGTCTAATAGAACTAATTGAGATCTACAAAATAAGATCCATATTGCATATAAAATACATTATAGATTGAAAATTACAAGAGTTCAAAAAAGGCACGCATAATCGTAGTGAGCAAACAAAATGAGACAGAGGGAGTAGTATTTTAGTTTTAGGATGGATTTTTGGTGTGTTTTGATGATTTTTGATAATGTAGAAAGGGGAGGACGAGATTATACTTGGAGATAGCTCTCTCTAGTTTTTTAGAGAGGGAGGGAGGTGGTTTTATTGCTGGTTTTTGAAGGAGGGTAGTGAGAATGGCAGTAAGTGGGAGAAAGTGAGAGAGGGTGATGTATATATAGAGAGAGATGGGAGGGAAATAAGGGGTTTTGAAATTAAAATGAGTTTAGGCAGGTATAGGGTGATTTGGAGGGTTGCTTATACGTGTTATGCAAGGTTAGTGCCGGAAATGGGGGAGCAAAGGCTCCCCTTGCAGTGAAATATCATGATTAGATTTGTTGTCTGTAACTGACTGGAAGGGAGTTGAGTGCTCAACAGGGGGTTGAACGCTCAGGGTGACTGGCAAAGGGGTTGAGCGCTCAACAGGGGGTTGAGCGCTCAGGGTGTTGTTTGGTGCTGGCTTGTGTTTTGGCTTGGTTTTGATGTTTTGGGATTGGTTAAGGGATTTTGATTATTTAAGGTTAGGTTTAGAGGATTTGACAAGTCCGAGCCTCGTTTCGGTCTTCGAGGTAGTCAACATTACTCTGGTTCATCATCGGGAATGCTTGTGCGCATCCTGGGTCCAAAATCGGGGTATCTATACTTGCAATTCTAGAAAAATATATGTTTGATAGAAAATAACGACATGAGTGATAAGCACACAACATTGCATATTTGGGTGCCTAACTCACGCACTTTTGATACACTCGCTTGCATATAATCTTTATTTTGTCATGATATTGCGCAAAAGATATTTTTGGTTGAACTTTAGGAAAAGCGGAGCAAATGGAGGATCCATGCGCTCCCAATAATCCTCGGAAGTACCCGGAGGTACCCGAGTACGTCCAAGGCCGAGGGAAATCCTCCCCAAGTCATATTTGAAGTAATCAAGCCGTTGGAGGATGACCCGAGACACCCGAAGGTCGGAGGAAGACCCAAATTCAAGTCCCAACTTCAGAGCTTGCTGGTATCAATACTAACTCAAGGAGTATAGATACCAGGTGGACAAAGAAAAGGACAGAACCTGTTGGTATCAATACCCACATCTGGGGTATCAATACCAGCCAGACAAGGAAAAGGATGGAACCTGTTGGTATCAATACCAGTTGAAGAGGTATCAATACCAAGTGCACATGGAAAATTCAGAAGCTGCTGGTATTGATACCAGTTCTCAGAGGTATCAATACCAGCCATTTTCGGCCAGCTTTTAACAGCGTTTTTCGGGCGACTTTTGTAACTTTTTGGGGGTCTATAAATAGGCTCATTTGACAGATTTTAGGTTATTTTGGGATAGACTTTCTCTCTCTACCTCCCTCTTAGTTTAGTTCTCCCTTATCTCTAAGATTTGATGCTTTTCCATTTTTTTTCAAGGTAAATCCTCTTTATTAAAGTTATAGCACTCATCAATCTCTATCTAAATCTCAAGTTTATTTTCGTTTTCATCATGATCCAAATTTCTCCATGTTTTTCCTCTGTTCTTCCATTAATCATGTGTGAGTAGTTAGATAGGTTTGGCATGGAGTGATTTCTACCCCATGGCTTAGGGTTTTAATGGTTTCTCACTAATTCGTGCATAATATGGGTTTGTGAATGGTTAGATTTCTTGTATTTTCGTTCATAACTTAGATTTGTTAATTACTTTGATTGGGTGTAGACAAATTCTTGGCACGCACAATGCTTAGTACCACGCACACTAGGTGTTTGATAAGATGTCTAAGAGAGTTTTCTTTCCATTACCAAACCCAATTTTGTGATTAAATGTGATTTTCACTGCCAAATCTTCCGGGTGAGAGCGAGCCATCTCGACTCTCACTTGAGTTATCGATGAGAAACTGTGAATAAGCTAAATCATGGGTAGATTAAACCCCTAACCAAGCCCCTGTTTAATTTTTAGTCAAAACCCATTTTCTTTAAGTTAGGAGGTAAAGAGAGAAACCACTAAACAAACTCACTTAAAAGTTAGCCTTCTTAACGCCAAAATCCATTGCAAGTCAAAACTCATGCCGGTAGCATTCGGTCCTTGTGGAAATCAACCCCGGTCTTGCCGGGTTACTATGCTAGCAACGACCTAGCCCTACGTTTGGGGCGACGTTAATTACAACAACGCTACAAGCAATGAGTTAACAGAAAATAGTTTTCATGAATTATACATGTGCCAGTGTCGGTGCAATTATACTTGTGCTGGTGTCAATGCAAATCAGAGTACGGAAATAAAATATGTCTCGTATAATCTTTCATTAAAGGCATTCTTCTTCAAATTATCTATGTTTGGACTGCTTCCGACCACCGGGCTACAGTTAGTTCACTCAAAAGTTATTGGCCCCTTTCCACGGTCACCAACCTTTCCGCTCGAGGTTCCGGTTGCCTTGTATCGTGGACCGCATCTACGTGATACAAAGTCCGCTCACCCTGCGACACACACGAATATAGCTTCAACCCTATTGTATCACGAACCGCATCTACGCGATACAACTCGGCCACCTTGTATCATGGACCGCATCTACGTGATACAAAACTTTATCCACTACACGACACCCATGAACACAGCTTTGACGGTATCGTATCACGCACCGCACCTACACGATACAACCCGGCCACCTTGTATCATGGACCGCATCTACGTGATACAAAGCTTTATCCACCATACTGTTGTACACGCTTAGCCCGAACCACATCATGGATCGCAACTACGTGAAGGGCGGTGCTACAGTGGCACTACCATATCTTTAGCCCTAACCACATCACGGACCGGAACTACGTGAAGGGCGGTGCTAAAGTTGCACTACCCTATTCATTAGTCCTAACCACATCACGGACCGCAACTACGTGAAGGGTGGCACTAAGTGACAATACCATTGCCAATATCATGTCAACTATTCATCTCGAAAATCGTGTCGTGTAAATCTCGTATCGTGTCGTGAATATGTAACGTGTCTCATCTTTTCGTAAAAATGCAACTTCCTTGTAAATCGTGTTTCAAAAATTAGCATTTTCTCGTAAAACATATTTTACCAAAATTTAGTATCTCTTCGTAAAACGTGTCACTTTTAAATATCATTTCTCGTTACGCGACCCTCTCCTGACATTAAATAGCCAGGAAAGTCACAGGGCGGGGGGGTCGGAATATCCAGTTAATATCACCCATCCCTTTCTAGACAGACTTTCAAGGGTGTTAGCCTTGGGTCATTCCACTGTCTCAAGTTAGTCATAAATCATCTCTCATTTACCAAAAAAAAAAGAAATATTCCACGTAGTCTTTTTAAGTTTCATTTATCGATAATTCCGACGTAGTAAAAATTGTAATCGTTCACGTCATTTTTCAAAAATTAGTCGGGCATTATAACGACGTAAATTTAAAAATGCATTTTTAATTTGGACATTATAACGACTACGTACGTTCGAAAAATTATTCTTAGAACCACGACTATATCTCTTTTTAAAATTATTCTTAAAATGGGCATTGTAACATTTCTAAAAATTAAAGTATGCACTAAAATAACTAGTAGAATATTAGATAAAGTAATTACCTTAATTCCGAGGTTAATCGGAAGCCAAAAAGCTAAATAGTAGGACGGACGGAGTAACGACTAAAAGCGTCGAAAGAAAAAGTTAGTACTTTTCCTAGAAACGCGAAAACTACTAGGAAAACTACTTCTACTTGGATTGAGGGGCGGCTCTAGGTGGTGGTTTTGGTTGAATCTAGGAAGAACTACTAGACTTTTCAAGAGAGAACTCAAGAAAGCATGAGACTTTCTCTCATAAGAAAACTACTACAAACTACAAAGGAAGAGAAGATTTTGGTGTGAGAAACAAGTGTGGCAAAGCCCTCTATTTATAGGAGAAGTTTGGGCACCCTCTCCTTCTTCTCATGGCCGGCCCTCTTTCCTCCCCATTTCCTAGAAATTTCCTCATTTTAATGCAAAGATTTGGTTCAAGAATAAAATCCTAAGGTTAATAGCCATGTGCCTAATTAAACCTAGGGAAAATCTAGTAGGATTTGATTAAGAAACTTCTAGGAAATTGCTAGTAAAAATTCTAGTAACAATTTGTAGTGTAGGATTTTGCAGGGCCACCTTTGTTTTGGGGAGTTTTTGGTACTAGTTTTGCACTACATATAGACATGAGGCTATTAGACCTACCAAATCCATAGGTTTACTCCCACAATCTAGGGACAATCATGGCAAATCTAGGGTGGATCCTATGGGATTCTCTCATTGCTGAGGGAAATAAGAATATCATCATTTGGAAGATTTTGTTGTACTTGCAAGATACACCATAAGTGCATCAATCCTACACATGTTCAAATAGGCAATTGCTAGGAAATAAACCATTCAGCTTCCCCCCCACAACAGACTAACCCCAAAAAAAAAAAAAAAAAAAAGAAAAAAAAAAAAAAAAAGAAAACATCCTACACAATTATTGGAGGAAATAGGCATGAGGCTAGCATGGTGAGGTAAGTGCTTGCGACCTAACGTTGTAATAATTAGCGTCGCCCCAAGCGTAGGGCTAGGTCGATTGTAGCATAATAACTTGGAAGTCCGAGGTCGAATCCACAGGGAAGGGTCGGAGCTAGTGAGAGGTTTACTTTACGGTAGGGGTTTTTGCGTTAGGACGGCCAACCATTTGGTTTGGTTTGGTTTGGAGTTCTCTTTACTTGAAAATTACTAGAAAATAAAGATGTAACGATAATTAAAGAAAGGCGAGGTCTAGGGGTTCATACCACCCATGACTACGGATATTGAATGGCTCTCAACAATAACTCAAATGAGAGACAAAGTCACTTGCTCTCACTCGGAAGATTTAACAAAGAAACTCAATTTGGGTTTAACAATGGGATAAGTTCTTTGAGGCATTTTTACAAACACTTAGAATGCCATAGCTCCAAGCATCATGTGTGGCAAGTGGTCAAGCCCTTGCCTACACAAGATCAAAAATGTTAACAATTCTAAGTTTTGATACATAAAACTTGAACTTACTCAATGAAAACCAATTTTTACCACATGAATGGGGTTTGGAAATGGAAAGAAACTCAGTCAAGCATTTTATTGAATACCTAGAGTGCCATGGTTCAAAGCATTGTGTGTGCCAAGGTTCTTTGTCTACACCCAATCAAAGAAGTTAACAACTCTAAGTTTAGACCGAAAATAGGAGTTTAATCCATTCACAAACCCAACAAAAAACACAAAAACGTGAAAAACCATCAAACACCGAAGTCATGGTGATTTTCACCCCATGACCAAGCCTAAACTACTACTCAAACATGCTTAAATTAACCAACAAGGAGAAAAATGTGATTAAGGAAAACATGACGAAAATGAAAATAAACTTGAGATTACTAAAGATAAGAGGAGTACTTACAACATTTGTGAAGGCAAAAGCCTTGAATCAAAGAGAAACTACCCTAAAAACTAGAGAGAATTTGGAGAAGATGAAGTGGGGAAGAAGAAGGGAGGTAGAGAGAGAAAGTCTCCCCCTCAACGTACCCTAAAGTCTGGCAAAGAGTGGTATTTATAGGGCCCAAAAAAATGTGTTAAACTTATTACACAAATGCCCTTAATCAGCTCTTGATTGCCAACTTTTCGCCCAGAATTCTGGTGCTTGAACCGGTTCAAGGTTTTGCTTGAACAAGTTCAGCTTACGTTTTTAACATTCTGATTTGCTTGAACAGATTCAAGCGTTTTGCTTGAACAGGTTCAAGCATGAAAAAATGCTCTCGTCGCTTCTCCTTGACTTCTTGACCTTCCGGCGTCCCGAGCCCTAGCCATATCTTCATTCCTTGGCTTGAGGGACTTGGTGGCGGTGTGCCACATTGCCTTGAGTCTTTGAGATATTGTGGTGCTTTCTCTAGCGCTCAAACGGCCTTAATTATCGTGTTTAGCCTGTAACTTCCAAAAACACAACTCGCGCAAAATCAATCGTATAAAAGCACAAAATGCACGTGTGTGTGATCAAGACGAGCAAGATAAGCCCGGATAAATACAATATTTGGGGCTTATCAGTAAGCATGGTGATGTAAGCATGGTGATGTAAGCATAGTGACATAAGCGTAGGACTAGCTAGGGTATGTGTGGGAGGGAGTATGGTGGGATTTTGGTACTAGGTGAATATACACATGCATGTAAGTATATGCACATGTCAAATTAGGAAGATTCCTCCCTCCTTCCACTCAATATTTTCATTAATGGAGATAATCTAGGAGATCTTGGAGATGATCCCATGGGATTCTAATTGGATACTTGTGTTAGACATGTGCCAATTGGGAAATTTCCCGTGGCCTTCCTCTAAATCTTTCTCTCAATCCTCCACAATAATGGATAGTCAAAATTGGTCATTGGAAATTCAATGGGTCAAAATTGGAGTAAATACTTGGTACTAATTATGACTAAGTGTAGTATTGGTGGGAGGGAGAAGTTGTGAAGGAACATGGATAGATTTGTAGTAGGATTTTTAGTAGGCTTTTGGTTGTACAAAAATATATTTATAAGTACATATGTATATCTATATCTAAGTTCAAATAAATAAATAATTTTTTTCTTCTATTTAAATAAACAATTTATTTAATTAAAGAAAAAAAATTCCTTTACTAAAATTAGGGTTATATGTATTGCATGCCCATCTGTATAGCTAAGTAGTATCAAAAATTCCCTAAAATCCTATATTTTGTACCTCTTAGAATCCCACCATTTAAGATAAAATATTGCCATTTAAAACCTATATATTTAGGGAATAAACCTAAGGATTCTATTGTGTGCATTAAGTGTATATTTAGCACACAAAACCAACTTTAAGTGGTATTTTCTTCCCCATCAATTGCCCTCATTAATAAGGAATATATTCCTTATTAATTGGAGATATTCCCCTAGATTCTCCTAGCCCTAATAGCCTCACAGCTACCAAATTCCTTTCTAATAAGGAATATATTCCTTATTAGAATATATTCCTTATTAGAAACTAGTATAAAAAACTTCCTAAAATAAAGATGGCCATGAATATTCCTACACAACCTTGTGTGACTACATTTTTAGAAGAAAGATACACTTGGATTGCCCATTTAAAACCCTAATGATCCTACCTAGTAAGCCTAAGATTCACTAGTACGAAAATCCCCCATAATTGGGATTTTATTCTTTCCATTTATGGAGAGAATATTTGGTAATTAAAACACCCACATGGGCTTGTCTTGGTCGGCCATATGAGCAGGGGGAGGGAGCTCACTTTGCTCTCCTATAATTAAATAGAGAGCAATGCATGCTCATTTGCCTCACACCAAAACCCAGTCACCACCATCTTTGTAGTTTCAAGCTTTCTTAGTAAGTTCTTCATGAGTTCCTCAAGTTCAACTTGAAACTCAACCTCCACCTCCTCTAGCCACCACCCTCGATCGCCGCTAGCTCCAAAAGTAGAAGGAAAGTTAGTCGGTTCGAGTTCGTAGAAGGCTTCACCACCTGGAATTCAACCTAAGCTTATTCGGCCCCGACTAGTTTCGGACTAAGGTAGATTATTTTTACCTTAATCCTAATATAGTTTTTCTTGCGTAGTAATGATCTTTACGTAGTCACTATACTATTTCTGTAGTTGTTATAATTTTCTCGTAGTCGTTTCTAAGTTACATTTTGACTTGAAGTTAGTAGTTTCGCTTACGGTAAAAAGTAAAAGAGTGATTAAGGAAAAAATTATCTCTAAGTACACATAGTCATTATAATGCCCGTATTGAAAATGATTTATGAAAATTATGTTGCCATCATGCCCGAGGAATTTTTGAAAAGACAAATTGAGTCGTTACTTTGCACGCGAGAAAACTGACCTTTTGAAAACACACTGTTATAATGCTTGACGAATTTTGAACGATATGAACATTTTGAACGACACGAGATTTTCCAAAAGAGTTATGTACAAATGTTTTGACTAACTCGAGACTATGAAATGACCCAAGGCTAACACCCTTGAAAGTCTGTCTAGAAAGGGATTGGTGATATTAACTGGATATTCCGACCCCCCAGCGTAGGACTTTCCTGGTTATTTCATTGTCAAGAGAAGGTCGCCCAAAAATAATTTTGACTTAAAGTGACACGTTTTTCGAGAAAGGAGATATACATGAAAGAGTTTTGAAAAGGCATGTTGCATATGCATGAAACGATACGATATCGACACAACACGATTTACGAGGAAATGAACGATGAATTGACAAACGAGAAATAGAGATGAGAATGAAAATGGATTGATTTGAAAATGGTATGATGTGATACGGTAGTGCAACGAGAGCGCCGCCCCAATTCGCAGAGAGAATTTGGTGGTTAGGGCTAAGCGTGCACATCACGTAGTGGACGAACCTTATAAACAGACTGGTTAAGATCAGTGATATAAGACGGCTGAGACTACGTCATAGTGGACGGACCTTACAAACAGACTGGTTAAGTTCAGTGATATAAGACGGCCGGCCGGGATTATGTCGTGTGAGACGCTGGGTGGACGGACCTTATAAACAGACTGGTTGAGTTCAGTGATATAAAACGGCCAGGACCTCGAGCGGAAAGGTTGGTACCCATTAGTTGAAAGGAGACAGAAACGGGCCAATAACTTTCGAGTGATGGGAGCTGTTCATATTGGTAAATTTAAAGAAAAATGTTGTTATGAGAAATGATACGAGACACTGATGAATTTACTTTTGATTCACATGCGTTATACTCTGACTGCATTGACACTCATGAAATTGCTATTTTTCGTACATTACCGTCTTTATTTTCTGCTACCTTATATATTGTTCTAGAATTGCTAGCTTAAGGTTTGGGTAGAATTGTCTACTGAGCGTTTTCACTCATGGTGTTGCACTTGTGTAACCCTGGCATAATACCACGATGTTGCTTGGCGACTTTGACGTATTATATATGCCAGATTTTAGAGATGGACAGGAGGAATTCTATTGCAAGGATGGATTTGGAGCAGGAGAAGCTGCCGGCATGGGGTGCGACCAGACCCAGGGATAGGAGAAGCCGTAGAACCTACCCGGTTGGAAATCTTTTTGTAATCTGTGGAAAACAGATTATTTTGTATCAGACTTATATTACTTTTATTTATTATAAAGTGTAATATATGGATAAATTGTGATATATGAACGACACCAAAATTTGGGGCGTTATAGTATAGGTGACTAATATATTTTAAAAAAATAGTAAACATGGTATTTTAACCTCGTAAGTTAACTACAACAAGCTTCTAAAAAAAATTATACCATTATGACAATAGGAATCAAATATAACAAATCCCGCTCATTCTCAAACTAATCACATTATTAAGTTTAATTTTGAGATAGTAGTAATATTTATAACAAGAAGAGAATTCTTTAACATTTTTTTTTTATCAAAGTTTGTTGAGTGAAAATAAATTATATTGACTATATTATAGTCAAAATTATTTTATTTGTGAATTAGATATAAAAAGTTAAAGGTATAATGGAAATCAACAAACTAGAAACAAAAAATTATCAAACCATTTATGGTGTGCAAAGATTTGAACATTAGTCTTCAATAACATCCACAAAAGACAAAAGAGTAATTTATTAATCTAATAGAAAAATAAGAAAAAAGAACATACAAGACTAATAAGATTAATGCAAATAGAAAAACAAGAAAAATGATGTTCTGCCAAAAGGAGCTACCAAGTCCTCTAGGTTCTCAAGAACTCACGCTGACCACTAAGGCTGAAGCTAGCTTTTGATATGTATATATAATATTTATTTATTTATCTATAATATAATTTTTTTATATTAGAGTGGGCCTTTAATTTTTGCTTAATTTTTTGGACCTAAATCGGCCGCACCTCCTGCTTTATGCCTGGGCCGGTACTGCTCCCCGGATAAAACGACTAGAACACAGCCTTTGGAACACCACCGACGACTGCGCACGCCTTGGCAAACTGAACTACGTCAGGCTCGCTCTCACACAAAGAACGTAAACTCAGAACTGTGAAAATGGAATCCGAATTTCTGGAATACAACACACAAACGATATGACTAATTATAAAGCACCAAAGGAGGGACTGATGATGGTGGCATTGGGCTGTTTGGTGGTTTGATTGTGGCTCAAGCATTTTCTTGGTTAGTTAGCTCTTTGTAATTGTATTTTTGTCTTTCCATTCAAAAAAATCTTCAATAGCCTGAAGGAAGGTTGAGAATTTGTGAATAGCAGGAGTAGCGAGAGTATTATGTACTCTTCAAGACGCTCTCAATGCTTTGTTTTTTTTATTATAATAATTTTATTTATTTTATTTTATGAAAATTTTGTTCGCCGATGAAAAAAATTACACCTACATTTGTTTAGTCACCGAGAATAATGCTTAGATTTGGTGATGGTTGTTCAATTAGCTGGATGCATGTATCGTTCAAATTATAATGTAGTCAATTTACAAAAAAGATCTTTTCCAAACTCAACACTGAAATCATATAAGAATACAAATTTTGAAATCCTCTATTATTCAAAACAAGAAATTAGAAATTCGGAATCCAAATTAAAAAAAAAAACGAAAAAAAGGAAAAAAAAAACTTCCTCACTTTACAATCACCTCAATTCTAAAACCTCGACCCTTCTTTGGATTTTTTTTGCCGAGACTCTGACTGTGTCGATCTTAGGAGCAACTGTACTGATCTCTTTGTAGAGACCTAAACGTAGACATCGATGACCCAAGATGGATCGAAATCCACAGACTTTGTTACAAAGAAGGGGGTGGGCGTATCTTAGCGATTTGAGTTATATTTTATTAGTAGTAGTACGCAAAGCACAAGAAAGGTATGTGCTACAAGATGAAGTTAGGGGTCCATTCGCACATCGACCAAACCACAGGAGGTGTAAGTGAGAGTTGTCCTTCTCATTCATCGAAGGAGTTGAATTGTACGAAAGATTTACAAGTGCCAAGTATTAGAAAGTTGTATAAGTCTTAATTTATATGTATAACAAAAATTGTTACAAACTAATATTATCTAACAGCCCATGCCAAGCTATTTACATAGTGGACCGCTTCTATAAACGTCTCATCTCAAAAGTTCCGTCAAAATCAACAACCTGTGACTTGGTGATCTATTATCAATTTGCTCACAAATACTAGCATTATACCAATGTAAATAACAAGTTAACAAATAAAAATATAACAACAATTTTTTGTTTTGATAGGCAAAAAAAAGTTTACTGATCTTTGGAAACGGATTACAAAGATTAAATGGATCCAAGGAAACTTTCCTATGGGAAAATCAAATTGAAAGCTTAGTTTCTTAATTACCTCCATGACGCCCACCGACACGTATAGCCTTTTGTAGCCATTTGGCGTAGGATATTTAATTTTTCCCTTTTTCTCTTTCCTTCTTTTCCTCCTGGGGTATGCCCCTTGTAGGCTGTATATTCGGTTAGCCTCTTTTTATTTTCAAGCTGAATTACCCCCCAAAAAAATACTAGTATCTAGTTAATTCTTTTTTTTTTATTTGCTGGGTAGTATCTAATTAAGTTAGCAATTGGTGGTCCAACACTTTGTTCTTATTTATTTTCTTTATTTTCCCATTTCCCTTTGTTATTCTCCACCTTTACACAGCCACCTCTAGCTAGTAAGCCATGTGACTCACCTGCCACCTACGTATACATAACAATATTTGATAACATTCTCTCTAATAGAATGATAGGGACAAGCTTCATAACATGCCATGTGGCCAGGGGTGGACCCGGGGTGCGAGGGGTGATTGATCCATACATTCCTCCCAATTTTTTTTCTAATTATAATACATTTTTTGATTTTTTTTGTAAAATTATTGAAGAGTAGTCCCCGCAAATCAGGTCAAATTCGTAATCATGTGTCTGTTACTGCATGTGACATTCTTTCACAACTTATAGCAAATTGTATTTTTACCCTTTTCACTTTATGAGATTTGTATAAATTCTAGTCTTTGTTTTTTTAACCCACATGCAAGCATTATGCTGTGTGAGGTGCATGGTTCGGGTATCACATGGACAATTTTAAAACTCTGTGCGTCATGCAGGGACCATAGCACGCAGATAAGCCATTTTCAATTTATATAGAACCCAAAACTCAATCCCAAAATCATCTGAAACTCAGCTTCTTCAAAATCAAAATTTTGAAGTTTAAAATCTGTTGATAATTTTTTTTAATAAATGCTCAAACTCAAAATTTATTTTGAAAAGCTAAAATCCTAAATCAGAAAACCACCCCAATTGACACTGTTTAGGGGAGGAGCGGGGTCGGGTGGGATACCTGGGAAAGTGAAATAAAAAGAGAGAAAACTTGCGTTCCCTTGCATTCGGTGTTGGTTCCAAACCCCATCCACCTCGTCTTCTGTTTAGAGTAGAATAGATCTTCATGCATCGTAAAAAAAAAAGAAAAGGAAGAAATTTAAAGGAATTAATCATAATTTATTGGTACTATAGTATTTTAATTTGATTGCACGTATCTGCCAATCTGGCATTGAAATTACAAAAAAAAATCAGAAAAGAATGTAGAAAAAGTAACGATATTGAATAGAGAATATTTTTTGACTCCCTTATGAAGGTGAGATATTCATATGGTTATGAGATAAATCACCTTCCATAAAAAAATAGAAGAGAGATATGAATTAAACGGCCCAGGGGTCGGTGTATGCACCCCTCGGCCATTCGATCGTATTTTGGACGGCCCTGATGAAATCGGCAATTTTAATTTACTATTACCGGTAGAAAATCAAAACACATCTGGACCGTCTAAAACACAATCGGATGACTGAGGGGTGCATAGCACCCGAAGTGCACAACACCCACACTGATTCCGAATTAAATGTTATCTCTGACCACAAGATTAATTCGCATATATGACTAATTCAAAATTCACCACCTAGAATATATAATGAAATATTTCTGATTACACGATCTTAATTCACATTTTCTCATTAAAAAAAGAAAAGAAAAATCTCTATACTTATTAAATCTTTTGCCATTTGAGTGTAAAAATCAAGGAAAACATAGACCGCGTTGAAATCTCTACATTTACAGATCGACATGACTAATTCAACAGTCACCAGCTTGAATATATTTATTTCTTGTATTCGCAAAATGAATATTAATACCTAAATTTGTTTTCTTAAGGTGATTTTGGTCTGTAGATTTTTTAGAATAAGATGCTTTTATAAAGGGTACAAAGCCCATTTGGATAATTCTACTTGATTCACACACGATCTTAATTCACGTAATCTAGCTTGGTCTCTACTATTTGAGAAATTTTTCAGTGCGGAGTAGGCACTGCTTACATGGCGTCTTCTGAGCGAGCATCTCGGCTGTCCAAAAATATTTTGAACGGTCTAGATTTTAAAGAGAGAAAGAGGAGAGAATGAGAGGAATCTAGGCCGTCCAAAATACTTTTGGACGACCGAGATGCGTGCTCTGCACCACTGAACGTACCCACTCGGCACTGAATAAGGAAATGTATATTTGCTTTAAGATTTCCCTCTTCTGCTTTTCTAATATGCACTTACTGCACACTAACGCCACACTTACCTTGGTTTCTTCTTTTTGTCACACTAACAGCACCACACACTTTTGTTTTTGTTTTGTTTTTTGGTTTGGCGGTCAGGGTTTCCAAGTCAGCTTGTACATATCTCGACTAGATCCCCCAGTCCAGTCAAAGGTAGGTCATCCATGCCGAGACTAGGAATTTTTTGTGCAACCTCTGTTTTGATCTATTTAGATGACATTTTTGTCATAGGTGCATAAGTTTTTTTTTTTTGGTAATAAAAAAAAACTAAATTTTTTAAAGTTACTTAGAAAACACGGTGATATATATCGATAACATTTTATCATTGAAGAGACCAAACTTAATTTCCATCCTTGTGATTTTGAGGTCATTTAATTTAATCCTATTAGTATTTTTTTAAATTGTACGTGTATGTCACTGCAAATATTGGCTCTGGTTAGTCAACAATTTTTAATAGTGTGGCTTAGTGGTTGTTTACTGCTTAAATTTGGGCAATTTATGTTTGAAAATCTTTAAACTAAACGTTAGTTCGGCGTGCGAGACTCCTTTACTAGATGTAAGATATAGATGATGTGAAAGATGCGTCTTTAGCTTTTGTTATTTTGGGTCATGAAATACTAGAAAGATAGAAAAATCGTTCCGATATTTCGGTGACCCTAAATATGTATAAAATTCATTTTGAATGAAAATGAGGGAACTGGAAAAGCCAAGTTTAGTTAACAGACGCGAATGCGCTCGCCGTCACCGAATACTTGGCCAACGCTGGGGCTGGAACTTAAGATTCTTGGGCCCGCGTCTATGGACTCGAGGGCCTGTAGTGAGCTTGTTACAAAGAGTGTAGCGAACAATTACAGCCGTTTATTCTGTTTTGGACGGTCCCGCAAGCTCACTACAGGCCCTCCGAATCCCGCATCTTGCGGTCCGAGGTCTATGGTATGTGGTTTGGTCTAGATTATTTTGGGTCCAAAACTCTTAGTAACAAACTTGGGAATTGGATTGGGCTTGCGGAATGGGACTTGGGGTTGTCCGAGCCCATATGGAATTTGCTCCAAAAAGAAAGGAAGCTTAAGGGTCAGTGACTAAATGGTTTTCAGTTTGCAAGAGATTAACCACCGGATTAATCACATATTGATAATTGGTTTTATTATGCGAAAACTGAAAGGTCTCTCTGGTGGGTTATAAGTTAATTTGATGCTCTATTTCCAGAATTCGACACTGAGAACATCCTACGTATCTACTACATCATTATGTTCTTCTATTCTCATTCCACAGAGAGAGAGAGAGAGAGAGAGAGAGAGAGAGAGAGAGAGAGAGGGAGAGAGAGAGAGAGAGAGAGAGGGAGAGAGAGAGAGAGAGAGAGAGAGAGAGAGAGAGAGAGGGGGGGAGGGAGAG
>JAXBDA010006307.1:0-21232 GCA_036023075.1 Gaultheria prostrata | reverse complement strand
GTTGTTCAGTGTGCAGGTTGCTTGCTTTGCTCAGCGGCCAGGATCACGGTGAGGCCACAGCGACTCCCCCCTACCTTCAGCATCCAGGACGGTCCAAAGAGGTCACTCCGGGGAAGCTACCCTCACAAATCACATTCTCTTGTTTGAGGTTTTTGATTTTTTTCGTTATTTTCTCTTGCCTTAGCCATAAATCAAAGCTAGGTTTTGGATTTTCCGTGTGGTTCATGTCTGATAACTCTGTAGATTTGTCCCAATGATGTCATATTACAGAATGCGTTGATTTTATCATGAACAAAAAACAAAGGGAAAGTGAATATGGTACACTTAAGTTCCAATAGAAGGACAAAAATTTAACAAAGGGAAACTGAATATAATAAAGAAGGTACCATTTCTATGTTGGCTTTTGGCATTGAATTTCTTCAATTTTTTCAGTCTATAGAGATGGGTCACCGCAGTGGCGGAGCCAGAAAATTGGGTCAGTGGGGGCACAATTCATGAACGTCAGTATTTTTGTTGTGAAAAAAACTCTTCTTAAAGAATTTTTGAAATTTCTTAATTTTTATTTGAAATGAGTCTTGCTTGACTTACATTTTATGGACAGATGTGTCCTCTTTGCCTATTTTGTTGTACTTGTTGGCTTCCAAGGGGGAGGTCAGTGGTTCGAATTAGTGGAAACCGTATACATGTAGTTTTGAGTAAAAATTCAGTGAATTGAGATTTGTTTGTGAGTAATTAGTTTTTCAATGGCTCTGGGGCATCGCCATGTGATGCCCTAACTCTTTTCTCCACCACTTTTTTTTATGGGCTTTCATCACATATTTAGGTCAAACTCATTTATTTGGTCTTGAATCCGACATAAACATGCGTAGGAGAATTACATTATAACACCAAGTAATGACTTCTCAAGAGCACTAATTAATTTTTGTAAGCATAAAAAAAAGTGATATAACAATTTATATTTTTTTACAAAATGCAAAAAAAAAAAAAAAAATTCCTCCTCAAAAATCCAGTGTGGGCCTGTGCCCACACTGGTCTCCATGTGGCTCCGCCACTGGGTCACCGGCTGAGAGAGATTGTTTGGTTCGAGTCGCTTCGAGGATGCGAGAGATGTTTTACCCAAAAAAAAAGAGGATGCAAGAGATGGACGATAAGAGAGATGAGAGATTGAGGATAAAGGTGATGAGAAGGAAAATTCGAAACAAAGGCTGAGAGATCGATGTTGAAACGAAGCTGAGAAAGATTGTCCGGTTCAAGTTGTTCGACAGAGAGATGAGAGATCAATGTGGGTTGTGGATCAGCTCACCTAGTCATTGACAATATATATATATATATTTTTTTATAGTTATGTGGGCATACCCAAAGGCATTGAATGCCCGCTAATCAGTTCCAACGCTCCACGAGCACCATAAATCGAGCAGATTTTGGGTGGGCAACTACAAGGGGTGTGGTGTCCCCGATCTGATTGCCCATCTCCGTAACTAGGCACCGTAAATCATTCGACCACCTAGCCCTTGAATAACGTCGCCTAAAAGTTCACACATATGTAGAAGCTTGGGTACCATGAAATAGGCAAGTTGCATCTCCCGGGAGGAAGTTCACAATAACACAGAATTTTATGACTGCATGTTCTTTCGACATGAAGTTCACTTTTGTGTCCCCCTTGGTTGGGAAGGGAGCGCTCATGATGGACGTGTATTCCTTTCGACAGTAACGAACCCTGCTTATAACTTCCTGCACCCCAATCAATAAGTAACAATCATAAACTTGTGTTGGTTGTATAATAATTATTATCGTACCATAACAAACCCTTATTACTATCCCAACTCACAAATCTAATTACTCTGTCTTATATAAGTACTATTTTGTGGATGGTGGTTGATACACAAACATACTGGCGATATTTAGCTTCCTACCAACGACGCCGATATCATAGGGATGAATTTAATGAGGCTAATACGATATCCTCTCGCCAATAGAGTTATTCAAATACAAGCATTTGTCATTGAGAGTCTCGTAAAAGGATGCTTCGGTATTCTGAAAGCAAGGTTTCCGGTCCTTAAGCTTGCCGGTTCGAATTATTCATAATCCCGTCAACCTGAAATCACCATGGTATGTTGTGTTGTTCACAACTGATAATGATAAACAGGCGAAGGGATGAATCTTTTGATGGGTTCAATGACGACATAAATTAATTGGAGGGTGGAGAGGACGAGCGAGGGTATGTCGGTAATGTGGATGGGGTAGAGCCCATGAACATATTGCTTCAGATTTTATAGTTGATGGACAGCAAGGCGGCATCAAATGTCTTTGACTATACTTTGTTTGGTTTCTTTTTTTTGCTCATTTTTAAAAAAAAAATTGAAAAAGATTCTCTCTTTATCCAATCATTTTTTATATTTCTCTCTTTACTCATAACCTCATAATTCTCATTCTTTCTCTATCTCTCTCTAATCATTAACTCATTATTCCTATTTTGAAAAACTCAACCAAACACTATATCAAAAATTCTTCTCAAAAATTTCTTTTCAAAACCCATCCAAACACAGAGATCTTAAATTAACTTCTTGTATTATGAGACCTTTTTTTTTTTTTTTTTCCCAAGCTCTATGTTTGCAGTATGTCTTTTTTTTTTTTCAATTGAGGATGTTGAAACTTAACAAGTATTTGGGTGTTTTATTATGTACACTGAAATGATTGTACTATTTTCCATTTATGTTATTGTCGCATTAATTCCTACTCCATTTTATTGTGTTATTGTATGCAATGTTTTTTTAGGGTGAAAAATAGACAAATAATCGTTCCATAATTAATTTTTTTAGTCAACAAGAAAAAATACAACTGCTAACATATAGCCATACTCTTTAGGGGTGAAATTTTAATCGATCAAATCGAACCGCCCTAAAAAACTCGATTGAAATATACGGTGCGGTTTTGGTAACAGTACTGTCGGTTTGGTTGGGTTATATTTTTAAAAATAATGTTTATATTTTCGGTTGGCTTCGGTTTTGAAGTGGTTCATACCAAATAGCACCGAACAAAATTGAACCGAACATTATACTGTCAGTAATAAAAAAAATTTCCATCATAACTTTCCATATTTAAAGACTAGCAAAATCTTAACCGTCCATAATGGTGCAAAAAACCCTAACCCTAGCGGCACTTCCCACATTTCTGATCCAAACTTCACTCTAGAAATCAGGGGTTATTTAGGGTTTGTTTGGAGCGTGTGGAAAAAGAAAGAAAAATTTAGTAAAAATTTTAGTAGGAATCTTACGCACAGTATAATTTTCTAGGAAATTGACATTGACACTCCAGTTTTTTTTATTGGCACTCCCTTTTTTTTTATCTTTATTAGGTTAAAATTACACTTGCACTTTATGAATAGAGACAAAAAAGAAAGTGTCAATAGAGAAAAGTGGAGTGCTAATAACAATTCCTAGTTAGTTGGCAAATAAACATAAACATGTTTTTTGGTTTATTCGTTGTCTTTATTCAAATTTTTTTTCGCAAATGTTAGTTTTGCATCAAATTGTTGTGGTTTATTGGTTACTCTCGACGAGATGAATCTAATCTAAAAAGTATAAAATTATAGTCAAAACTAATTTTTTTTGAATAAAGCCAAAAATATGTGGTTTAGTGGCTTAATTTTGGTTTATTCAAAAAATAATTAATTTTCACTATAATTTCATACTGGTTAGATTCGTCTCGTCGATAAGAATCATAAATTACAAAAATTTGATGCAAAACTAATAAATGCAATTTTTTTTTGAATAAAGATAAAATAAATAAATCAAAAAACCGGTTTTTTTGATTATTTGCCAAGGAATTTTTAAGTGGCACATCTTCGTATCCCGATCTCTTTCTCCCGATCTATCATCTCTCACGCACAGGCCGCAACCCATTCTGATCTCTCCCTCCCTCTCTCTCTCTCTCTCTCACACACACACACACACACACACACACACGCAAGCAAGCACCAGTCCGCAGGCCTTGAGGTTGAGAAGGAAGAAGAAAAAGAAAGCTTCAAGCACATCTCGAATCTCGATTCTAGCACAGGAAATATGAGCGGCTAAGGTAAATTTCTAAACCCTAGGGCTGAAAATTTTGGGATTTTTCTCTTTCCACACGAAATACACAAAACCCTAAAAAATCTAAGAATATGTGAATATATTTGTACAGTATATTTTGATTTGCGTTTTATCATCCTAGAATCTGAGAATTAGTTTGTAATTGACACATTCGAACTATAAGGATGAGAATCGATTTGTAGTTTAGATTTGAACCCTAAGGCTGAAATCAGTTTGTAGTTGTGCTCAATTTTCTTGTTCTTTGTTGTTGAGATTTGAAGTATTTATATGTGCTTTTTAGATGGATGATATTGTGGAAGAAATTGATTCGATTGAACCTGGAGCTAATGTAGCAGACGTTAAAAAAAGGTGGTGCAAAGCGTAAGCCCTACAGCTACAAGAGATCTATGGTATGGAATCACTTTAAGGAATAGGAAAGGAGGACGATCCCAATCCTAGGGCTGAATGTACCTGGTGTGGTGCAGATTATGCATGTCACAATAAGAATTATGGAACAAAAGGGATGAAAACTCACAAAACCTACCAGTGTCTTAAGTCAAAAGAATCTTGACAAGAAGCAAAAAAACCCTAGGCTTTTAACCCATAAAAGGTGAGGACGGTCTGTAAACAGTTGGAAAACTCAGCATTGTGAACTTTGGCGTGGAGGGTTGTGTGAAAATAGTTCAACTAAAGTGGATAAGAATTCTCTCTAGAGTGACAGTTGCAAAAGAATGTATGAAATTGTTTCAACATGAGAGGAAAAATTTAAAGAGGGCACTCGAGGGTCAACGAATTTGCTTCACCACCAACACACATCACTCCAAAATTTGAATTACTTATTTTTTTGAACTTTAGAACTGAAGGGTACAAAATGGATGCCCAGACACCAACGTATAAAAGGGTCTCACAAACACCTCCTAATTATCAGCCACAAAAATAACAAAAAGAACCCCTAATTTTGAGTCTCTAATTCCAAGGGTACAGAAGGTTGGGGAACAAAATGGGTTCAAAAGCAGAGTATTGACGACAACGAGAAGAAAAAGAGCCGCCGCCTCTGGAATCAATAAGAAAACAAGTGCTAAGTTTCACATCAGTGAATAAACCAAAATGAAAGAAGAGACGTTTCTTGCGCGGCGCCTAAAGCGCACTATGCTCTGCTTCTAGGGCTAATATTTGTTGGATGTACGAAGAACGGGCACGGATCAACGACTTTTAAGCTTGATCGGATTGATCTGAAAAATTAATGTTCGCATACAGTTTTTCGCTCTCTTTAGCTATGTTTTTCACACACTCAAAAAGTGTTTTGTATATGCATATCATATATAATTTTTTGCAAATTGAATTACTCAATTCGCGTTCTTTGTTCTTGTTACATATATACTAGGTTCAAAATCTCGTGCCTAGCACGAGTTTTATGCCCGTGTAGTTTAATTCAGATTTTAGGGACTCAAATGCGTAAGCAACAAACTCTAGGGACTCAAATGCGTAAAGCAACAACCTCAGGGACTCAAATGCGTAATTTAGCCATACATAGCCAAAAGACCAAAAGGGCATAGCATTGTGGCAAAATTACAAGAAAACCAACAGGGCAATTTCCAATCGGAGGGTAAAATTGGCAAAATGTGGCATTTGACCAAACACAAAATTTTTTTGGCCTCTCTTTTATAAGTCTCCGGAGGAGGATATACATAGCATTTCTAGTAAGGGCTCCCTTATATAGCTATGGTACGGGATTTTTTGTTCGAGATCAAATTTCGATGATCCGAACTGTTAGATGTGTTTAAAACATGTTTTTAAGGTCTAACGCGAGGATTTGTCAAAAAAAAAAAAACCCAGAAAGGCTTTGAATCGAGCATTTTTCGATAAATATTTAGTTGACCATATGGTGTTTGATGAAATGCTTTTTAAGTTTTATTTAGTTATGTTACGGGATAATGGCAACAACAGGTTCCTCTCGAGTTTCTGTGGGTTATGTGACACTACAAGCTATTATGGTTAAACTAGTTGCACTTCCATTTGGATGCTGCCATTGATTCTTTCACTACTCACCACTATATTGCAATGTTCTAAACTCCGCCAACTCAGCCGAGTAGTCGCCGACTACTGGCTAGAAGGTGCCTAACGGAGGCAACTACAGCCTGGTCGTTGGATGTAGTCGCTGGAAGGTCAAGTCGGGGACTAGTCGGAATTAGTCGCCGACTAGTCGGCGAGGCGGTGACTCATGACTAGTCGCCGACTAGCCTAGTCGGGAAGAAGTCGGACCAAGGCGAAAAAATTCGGGGTGCAAACAGAAATTTAGTCAATTTGAGGTGGCTTAGTGTAATTCAGGTTAGGTTTATTACTAATAAATCGATCTGGAAATCAAACACAGAATCACTTCATCGTCACTTGTCAGTCGCCTCCCCTCCTCTCACTGGTTGAAACCCTCTTCGATCAGATCTTCATCGATCCGTCAGGTCCTCATCTCTCTCTCTCTCTGTTTCTGCCTTCTTTAAGGCTCTAAAATACTCTATTACAGTAATTTTTTTTATCGAAACTATTACTGTAATAGTAGCTTTATATAATTATATTTAATTGTATTACATATATGTATAGTTTATGAAGTAGGCTTTATAAAATTGTATTTAATATTTATATGTAATGTTTATGTTTATGTGGGTATTTTGGGTGTCTCATGTCTGGTGTTGGCCTTTTTTTATTTTGAAGACAGTAAATTGGGACTAGTATTGACATGTTTATGTTGGCATTTGGCAATGGTATGTAGACTTGACATGTTTATTTTTTCCAAGTTCTAATTATATTATGGACTTATAATCATAAATTGGAAATTTTGTTTTATATTCTTGACTTCTTGTTATTGGTATTAGGGGTGAAAACGGTCCGGTTTTTGCTATTTTTTGGGACCGGACCGGAAATTCGGTTTGAGGGATTTAGAAACCGGCACCGGACCAAATTGTCCCGGTCCGGTTTCTATTCGGTTTTTCCGGTTGCGGTCCGGTGTGGCCGGTTTCTTGGTTTGGGCCAATGTTCAACAGTCTGACTATCAACACATACACACACCCACAGGTGCAAACACACACACATAAACACAGTCACACACAAAAACACACAAACTTATGAGAGAATGCAGAAATTTAACCCAAAATCGACTGATATGTTCACCGGGTGCACAGGGGTAAACAAAACCGAGCCTGAGATGTGTTCTTGAGTGGTGAATTAGAAATTATGTACAAAGAGATGAGGGTTTGGGGTGGGTGTTGGGTGTGGAGAGCAAAACCCCGTAAGAGACAAAGAGAGACGAAGTGGGTTACCTCGGTTTTGTGCAAGAAACTCTGAAAATAGTTAGAACCCTTGATGATTTCTGCAAAACCGCTGTGGATTCGAAGTTTTGATGAAGGGTCTATGGAGAAACCGTGGTTTAAGGGTTGATTGTGGAGGGTTTTGGGTGATTTGGTTCTCGGTAGGTGGAGTTTGGGTTGTGGGGTTTTATTCGGGTGAGAGATTTGTGAAATTGGGGGTCGGTTTGTGAGAGATGAGAGAGAGATGGATCTGAGTTCTTGGGTGATGAGATTGATGAAGGATATGAGCGCAGAGAAAGAGATGGCGGTGTGATGGCCGATAGTTGTAGAGAGGAGGAGATGAGAGAGTTAGTCGATGGGGCTTAGGGTTTTGGGTTTGATTTTGAGTGGGTTTGAAGGAGGTGAAGCGTACGCCAAACTGCCGGATGGTGGAGCTGTGCTGCTGTGGAGACCGGAGAGATGATGAGAGAGGGAGAGAGGAAGAGACGATGAGAGAGGGACGGTTAGAAGTTTTTGGAGTGGAGGCGGTGAATGTGTGGTCAGTGGTGTATACACGCGCATGGAATAAGGGATAGGGTTACACACTTACACGGTTTAATAATAATTTTATATATATATATGTATCCGGTCCGGTTTTTAGACCACTGCAACTGGAAACCGGACCTGTTTTTCGGTTTTTTCAATACCTTAAACCGGGACCAGACCGTCTGAAATAAAAGGAGCACAAAAACCGGCGGTCCGGTCCGGTTTTCGGTCTGGTCCGGTTTTTCCGGTTCGCGTTTTCACCCCTAATTGGTATGTGCTGTGTGTTACTATCTACATACTAAAAGGTTAAAAAAAAAAAAAAAACCCGAGTAATTGCTGGAAGGCCTAGTAAGAGGGTACTCGGCCTGGAAGCTAGAAGGTGCCCGGCCGCCCTGGTAGCGCCTAACGGTATATTGCTTGAATCATAGCCCTGCTGGCCTGGTTGAGGTAGTGGGAATCCTCCCGTTCCCTAGTCAAAAACTTGGTTGAATGTATGGATGTAGATGATATCATCACGATTCACGACAATTCTCTTCCCACCACTAGGGATATGCTGGCGTTACCCGTGCTTGTCTCCCTCCCACTTTGATCAGCCCTTGTTGTTTCCGAGCAGCGAGGCTTACACCCACTCGCATTGGTTCATACAAAGTTCCTTACCCTATGCACAAATTATGGAATAACCCGAGGTTAAGGAGCAACTGAGCATATGACGGGATTGAATACCCGGATCGAATTAGAGTTCATGCCGCCCGCCCCAAAGAAATAGGATGTGTGGGCCACCTGTCGAACATAAGCTTATACACACACAGACACGCACACCCCCTTATTTACACATCTATGGTTGTATGTTTATATGCAGTTTCGTTCTGTATGTATGCTTTTGGTTTTGGTGATGTGGTGTACGTGTGTGTGCTATATTTGTTTGACCTTACTAACTTTTCATTAACGGTCATAGATTTTTTTCTCATTTATGGTAGTTAGGCTTTGAATCAAAATTTGGAGATGTTCTTTTGATGATCCGATGGTATGAAGTATGAATCTGTCTCTATGTTGGATTGCCATAGCATATGGAAGTAACGTGGTCTTGCTCGGTATCTTTAGTGGCTACTTTTCTTGTAGTAAACTGTTATCGGCTAGTTTTAATCACTTGTTAGCGGTTTTCTGGTTTCCCCCCGTTTTCTGATTCATACTAGAGTATGAAGAAATAGTATTGAGTAAAACCTGTGGTTATTTAATGATCTGGTGATTTTAGCATGTGTTTTCTGTATGCTGTGTTCCAATCATGCAAAAAACTAGCATTGTAGGAATAGCCCTCTTTGGAAACTGCTTTGTGTGATGAAACAGAAGACTGCTTCAACTTCTGCCCTTGTGTTTCAACATACTGCTTCAATTAGTGGTGTCGCTAGTAGCATCATTTTCATTACCTATTATATTTACACCGACAATGAAAAAACCATTACAGAGATAGGGTCTTCTACAAGATTAAGCAGATGGAATTTTGCCCGGTTTGTGGGATCTTGTTGCAATATGAGTTGCCCAAATTGAGCAACCCCGCCAGGTTCTTCTGCCCGACTTGTCCATACGTGTGTCATATAGAGAGAAAGGTAATTCATATAATAACCCCTAATTATCTAATGGATGATCCGCCGCTCAGCTCTGGTATCTTTAAAACAGTGCGTCTAATGGTCTCTGTGTATGTCCACGTTTCCATTTTACAGGTAAAGATAAAGAGAAGGCAACACTTAGTAAAGAAAGAGATAGAGCCCATCTTCTCCAAAGATGACCTGAAAAATGGGCCCACAACTGAAGGTGTATATCTTGTGTACTTTTTCTTTTTCTAATGTTGGTTTGATTTTTGATTTTTCTGATTGATTTCGGTCATGCTTATTTTGTGCAGTCAATGATTTTCCAAACATTTGTTTCATACTTTCATTGCTCTCGTTTTACTTGTGTCACATTGTTTAGTTTTTTTCATTTGTACAAACGGAAGACATTATGGAGTGGTTCACTTTACGTGTTCGTGAGTCTCTGGGGCAGGGCCGGCCCTGGGCATAGGCCGACAAGGCGGGCGCCTAGGGCCCCCAGTTTTCGGTTCAATAAAAGTGCCCCCAAATATTAGATCACAATAAATATTATGTATGTCAAAGGTCTTAAAGATACGCTAGTCAGCTCAGTTGGTTCGGTGCATGCCTTTCATCCACGGCGACGCGGGTTCGACTCCCGTCTCCTACGAGTTTTCATGGGTTTTTTTCCCAACTTTTGCAAAAAATAAGCGTCAGGCTGGCTGCTCTGGGGCTCGAACTCGCGACATCAGGGTAAAAGTCTAACGTTCCAAGCAAACAACCACTGAACCAAACAACAATCTTATGTTTTATATGGAACAACTAATATATATACAAACTAATTAGAGGCCCCTTTATCAAATTTTGCTTAGGGCCCTGAAAATCTCAGGGCCGGGCCTGCTCTAGGGATTCAATGGAATATGGCGCTTTTGCTTGTAGCTAGGGGATATGTACTGCTGAAGAATAGTATGCGGCCAGAAGGGGCCCTGTCCTCGTGTTGAAGCATTATGCATATATTTCCAGTGTCAACTCCATTAGAGTTTGTAGTACTGAGAGATTTCCTTGCCAAACAGTTGATTATTGCTATAGGGGTTCCAGGCTAGTGTTGTTAGGGTAGCTTGCTTACCCACTTATCCATTTCCCTATGCTTCCTCTTCCAGGGATGACAGGATAGTTAAGGTGTAAATGACGAGACACAGGTGCAACAAATGAGATTGGATATACAGGATTTTCAGAAAAGAAGTTTTCAGTCACAGTGCGCAAAATCCTTGAACAAAATTTTATTAAGTTCAAACAAGCTGAATGTTAGTTATTTGCTTATCACTTACGATTTGATTAAGGCCAGTATGAAACAATTGTTTCGTGGATTGCCTAACTCTGGAAAAAGCACCTGAGACAGTGATTCTACTAGTAACTGAGATCAAGTACAAGACTTACCTGGTTGTCTATATTCAAATCTAGTGGGAGTGTTGATGTATGAAATGATAAGCACCACCCTTAAAATAACCATTTGTGTGCCTAATCTACGCTAGTATGAGCTTACCTTGAGAACCGACTTTCACTCTCTCACTCACAGTGTCACAGTAGATCAACTATTTAGCCTATTTTGTTAGTCCAAATCGTAAAAAAGCCTTCCGACAGTCTCAACAAAAATGTTGAGCTGCTATTCACAAACTACCCATGATTATACTATTTTTTCCACACTTTCCTGCTCTCCTCCTTGTAGCACTTGGAAAAGAAAAAAGGGTAAAGGAAAGAACAATATTTTAATGAGGATTAGTATTGTTGGAGTGTTGAAAGAGACGCGGATAGTTAGAATGAAAATGTGCACTGTTAACTAGCATTTTTGGCTAGGTGCTGCTGCACATGCTCTGATTCACCTAGATATATCGTCACTTTTATGGGTACGAACGTCAAGGGAAGTTACGCTTAATGCAAAATTAATTTAAATGGTAGCAAGATCAACAAAGTTCAAACCCAGCTAGGCTAATTCAGATAAGAAGTAACCCATATGATATGAAGCAATAGCATGACATGATCATGAAAGTATGATTTTCCTCATAAGAGTGGAAGAAGATCTAACTTGATATCTGGGTATACAAGAATGTAGCATGTATTTTTTAATGAAAGATTTGTTGCTAATCAAGCGGAAAGCAGTATTCATATAGCTCACTCCAAATAGTTGGGACCTAGCCTGGTGTTTTGGCTCAAGCATAAGAAATATGTGATGGTATGGCCTAATTTGAACTTTTGTCCTCTTTTTCTGCAGCAACGTGCCCAGATTGTGGTCACGGGAAGGCTGTTTTCCAGCAACTTCAGATCAGGTCAGCTGATGAGCCAATGTCAACATTTTACTTGTGCTTGAATGAAAAGTGTGGACACCAATGGCGTGAAGACTAAATGTTACCCTGCATACATATTGCTTTTGCTCCAATACAGTTTGTATATGGCCATCTTTCGTATCATGGACCATTGTTTGCCTATCATATGTTGAGCAATTTTCCTTTTTAGTTAGCGCCAATTTTGGATCTCGTAGGAAGATTAAATAAAAGCTTTCTAGAATATGTAGGGAAAGTGAGCATATTGTTGCCTGTAGCACTTTTGAAAGCTTTATTAAGATTACCCTAGCAGCAAACATATCTTGTTTTTCTCTTGTTCCTTATTTAACTCTCTATTGATGATTTTTTATTGGATTTTCATTCTTAACAACTGTTTACTTGTTTAGCTTATCCTGTCTTTATGTTCTCACTGTGTTGCAACTACATTATCATGTTTGCTTTTTCCGTAATTCATTTTATGCATCTTAGAGGGGTTGTATTGCGATGATGATAAATGTTAATCCCAGCTCATTATGAGACCTTCTTTCTGTATTGAAGGTCTGGGAATAGACTCTATCCAACATGTATCTGAGCTTCATCCTTATTTTTTTCTTTGATTTTTAGCTTTAATTTATAGTTAGTTCTTGATAAAAAAGGGTTTGATGTACTCTGTGATGGCTATTACCATGCTAATTCAGATCATTCTGTGATCAAAACATTCTTCGTCTTATTTCTGAGGGAACATTTTGCGCTTTGTTTTGATTTTTTCAGTATTGTTTTATTTCGTACTCCATCTGTTTTCTTTTTGTTATTAATGCTTTTTCACTGTAATGAATGTTTTTGAGATCTTTAAAACAAATTCTGACTTCTCCAATTGAGTAATATGAGAGAGAGGTCAACAAAACCTCACCAAGTTAAAAAAAAAAAACCTCCATCCCTGGAAAAGAACCCGAAACCTCACCCATACAAAGTTTTACTTTTGGTCAACATCTCAATTGAAACTGGAACTCAAACCAGAACAGCATGAAAACTGGGAGCTGAGCATCGTGTTTGTTTTTTTGTAATTCATTTTTTGCATCTTAGAGGGGGTAGTATTGCGATGATGATAAATGTTAATCCCAGCTCATTATGAGACCTTCTTTCTATATTGAAGGTCTGGGAATTGACTCTATCCAACATGTATCTGAGCTTCATCCTTATTTTTTTCTTTGATTTTTAGATTTAATTTATATTTAGTTCCTGATAGAAAAGGGTTTGATGTTCTCTGTGATGGTTATTACCATGCTAATTCAGATCATTCTGTGATCGAAACATTTCTTCGTATTATCTTCTGAGGGAACATTTGCCTATTTTAATTTTATCTGTACTGTTTTATTCAGTACTTCATCTCTTTTCTTTCCGTTACAAATCATTTTTCAGTGTTTTGAATGTTTTGAGATTTTTTAAATTACAACTGAAAGCACCTCGCAGTAAGCTACATAGAGATACTAGCACAAATAAATAAATAAATAAACAAATAAATAAATTAATATATATTTATACACACACACACACACACACCACGGATCCAATCAAGGATCCCTAATTTTGCTTCTGTCCACGCCTCACATTTCCCGATCAAATTCTCATAATCCGAACCATCCAACGTGTTAAAAAAAAAAAATCATCAAATGTGTTTAAAATGTGTTTTTAAAGGTCCATGTGAGGAATCATAAAAAATGACCGGAAAGGGCTTGATCCGATCAGTTTTCAATAAAAATTGTATATGATCGGTTCGGGTCGTCAAAATTGATTTAGGCCGTGCATCATTTAATCTATTTTTCTAGAATTGAAGAAGGTACAAGATCTTTGAAACTTGCTTTGATGAGATATGTTTGAAACCTACTTCTATGGGATGAATAACTTTGTAGATTTTTCATTTCTTGTATAATTATGCCCTTGGCAACTATGGTCAGTGCAATGAAATTTGTGGAACTAATCATGCCTTTACGCCAATCGTCGTCGAAGCTGTTCCTAGGAAAGATTATGGTTCTCGGGTATCTAATCAATTAATCCCCCAAACCAACAAAACCGGGGAAGCTTAAGCGGAAATGAAAGAGTAGGGTGAGGGGGGGAAGCCACTAAATGGAAGGCTTCGCTCGTTTAGTAGACAGCAAGTGGAGTGCATAAGCCCCTGACGAGAGAGGGGCGGGTACAGCACGAGCTCGTAAGTACAGTACGGAACGAGCAGTTTATAGATGATTTGTGCAAAATGCAGGTTGAGAATTGTTCTGATCATTCATTGATCATGTGAAACAATTTTTTTCTTCCTTAAGTTTGAGTAGGGTTTATCTGGTCCTTCCAGCTTTCTGTCCAACGTAGCCCCCCGTTAACGTATAACCTTCTACAAACAAAATTACTTCCTGTTTTCATTTATCTACATTTGATGATGAATTGTGCTGCTTGATTTGATTCATTGCTTGAACATAAATGTAGTTGCAAGCAAAGATAAAATTTTATTGCATACTATTGTTACCATACATTTTTATGTAGGGCATCGACCCAGCTCCTGATCAATTGCCTTCTCTAGCCATACTTCAGCATCTTCCATCATCCCAGGACTCAGCCTCACCATTAGGACACAAAACTCTCTCTCGTTGAGTGCTCCATCCCCGTCAAGGTCTCCTTCCCTCACCATTGCTTCAGCATCCTCTTTACTCATCCCCTCCATACCCAAAAGAGCCAAGTTCTTCTTCAGACTCTCCGTTGTAATCAACCCAGTTGCTGGGTCCGCCAGGAGCCGGAAACCTCCACAAAGCTCCGACACAAACGTGTCCACGTCTAGCTTCTCTGCCATTACTGGCAACAAATCTTCGTACTCCTCTCTCTCTCTAGTCTCCATTTTTTGCTCATCGGAGATTTGATGCCCCTTTGGAACAACTTTGTAGTTGGAGAAACTGCCTAACATGATTTACGGGTGATATCCGAATGGACGGTTGGATTTATTGTAAGATTGTCTACGGTTGCAGTGTGTGTGTGTGTGTGTGTGTGTGTGTGAAAAACGTAAGATTATATAAGTCTTCTGTATGGATTTTTCTCTTTGTATATTATTGCAATTTGTGACTTTCTCTACCTATGTAACAGTTTCCAGGAAATTGCCTATTGATAGCTGCAGTTGGAAATAGCTTAATAGTTTGTCCGGAATTTTAGCTTTCTATGAAGCTTCCTTTGCAGAGCTATCATTCTCTGTCATAAACGTTTTGTATTCTTCTTGTTCTCTATCAGAAGGTCCCTGACTTGCAAAATATAATACTACTGTAGATAAGAACAAGAAGGGGACTATTTTAGTTCACCTTGATGAAAAATATTCAACTTGTCATTATCATGGCCAGAAACTTCATTTTGTAGAGGCCGGAGAAAACAATATTGTATGGAGCCTCGCTATGGTCCATACCAAATGTATACTGCGTTGTGTGGGAACTTATTTTGGAATTCCACAGAAATGATTGTAGCCGCTCAACTGTTTCAAATTATGTTTTTAAGGATTCTTGTAAAAAATAAGCTCAGTCGGATATGGGTAAGAGCTTGATCCATTAACTCTTTACCATTGATTTTTCAAAAAAGCAAAATAATAATTGTGCAAATTAACTTTTCAAAACATATTTATTAAGGGACAGTGTAAAATAGAATACTCTACTTTTATTTAGGGAGAGAGGGAGTAAATTTTACCATAAAATTCATTCTTTCAAATCAAAATGACCACCCATCTTTCAAAACTAATGTTTTTTTTTCTGATCATGTGGTTTTTGATATCGGATCAATATCATTTTTTTTTTTACCAATATCGTTTTTTGCAACTTCTGTAAAATGTATGATACAAGGATAATGAACCCTTCATTTCATGGAGGTCGATCGAGAACTTTTTGATCATGAACCATTCATTTTATAGAGGCCAGTGAGCACTTTATTTATTTATTTTTTTGGGGGTAAATCAGTGAGCACTTTATTTGTAAAGAAAATTAAATTAATCTAATTTTTACATCTACACGATCGAGATAAATCAGTCTTGCAATTCATTTTATGCAAATCATATTGACCATCTATTCTTTAAAACAAAAATTTTCGGATCAAGTCCCTTTTGATAATAGACCAATGTAATTTTTTCTCAATTAATTATAGTCTCTCTAGTGGTCTAAATAAAATGAACAGTTCAGATTAATGAATCTTTAAGTGTACAACCGAAGGACACTACAACCCGTGGTGTGTTTTGTGCACTATAGGACCCCGGGTCCCAACAACAAACAAGAACTTACGGCAGGTTGTTGTATTAGTCCTCATAAGGTTGTGGCAGTAGTTAAATTTAAAATAAAATATCACCATAGAATAATTGGAAGTAAAGTTGCTAACCTAATAGTGGCAGGATTAATCAAAAGGAGGTTGTGGTGCGTTTTGTTTAAAAATACTCTAAATTTTTAAAGAGGATGACACGGAATTAAGGATCATGGTATATCCTTTCCTTGGAAGGTTGAAGAGGTGGGGGCATAATTAGTTGACTCCAAACAAGTAAAATACGTGCCACTCATAAAAAAATTTCTTTTTAATAATTCAGGTGTCCGTGCCCAAGCTATAAAAACTTTTGATATCCGTGACCTAGTTTTTTTTTTTTTTTTTGACAAAGTGGCCTAAAGCTAATGAGACATTGAGACTCCAAAATCTCGATTGGGAAAAGTAATTTTTAGCCCGAACAAAAAAGAGTCCACATTTAAGGAAACTAGGTATGAAGCCTCGTGCTTTGCACGAAATTAATGCCCGTTAGTGTTTGTCCGTTGGTAAAAATTAACGATGTGCATGCTATGTATTTTTTTACTTAATTCAATAGGTTTAGAAATGATATTTACAAATACAATTGGGGACTAAAGAGGGAAAAAATAAAGCCGGGGGGTTTGACAATGACAAAACACAATAAAGTAGTAGGGGCCCAGCGAAAAATATAAAACAAAAGGGGAAATTTTGTAATTGTGTACAAAAACCAGCAAATGACCAAAATAGCCAAGGGGAAATCCTGTAATTACCAAAATCAGAGAAGGCAATGAAGCAATTGCAGGGGTAAAATCGTCCAAATTTGACCAAATGTGGTAAGCCATCAAATTTGACATTGTCATATGGCAATTGGGAAGGATACTATTACTGCTGTCAATTGATTGTAGGTTAATTTTCTCTCAAGTTGTGTGTTAGGTTTATTTTATACCATAGCTTTCTAGGGTGTTAATGGTCACCTCACCATAGCTCTGCAATTACGTGCCGTCAGAGCCGGCCCTGATGTTTGGGTTGCCTTAGCTGAACCCCGAGCTTGGTTGCCCTCGTACTACTAAGTCATAAAAAAAAAACAAGGAACAAGGCAAAATCGAGGTTATTTTATATTTTTTGCTTGAATAAATGTAAAAAAAAATTCAAAATCAAAATCAAAATGAAAGAAGCCGATCTCTATAAAAGAGAATGGATAAATGGGTTTTGTACTTTTGTCATTTTGGGCTTTTGCTCAACGAAAAGGGCAAAAAGAAGTGGGACGCCTAGAGTGGTTAAGAAGACCACCATGACAAGCTCTAATGTTTTTAACATATTGGAACTTTTTTATATTTATATATAATTTATGTTTTTTTTTTCGGTTGCCCTGCCCAGGGGTTGCCCTAGCCGAAGGTCTTGCCAGGCTTGGGTCTGGGCCGCCCTGCGTGCCGTTTATAAAATTGTGATGGAGCTAGCTTTGTTGTATGTATACTATTGGCAATTAAAATCGTGTCACCAACTATATGGAATAACAATTCATACAAATTTCAATCGATAGCATAAACTAATAAAGAGAGACATTTGGTCGAACATGCTCATTCCTAAAATAAATGAAATTTGGTAAAGACCAATAGGGAAATTCTACTGCCTCTTTTTATTTTTCTTTTTTACTAGCACAGTGCACAGATACAGATTTCTTTGATGTAGAATTGATTGATGTATAAAATATAATCCTGGCATGGCTTTATATAGGCTACAAGACTTCGTGACTAAGAAACTTAAACCAAAATAGAAAAATATGCATAATAAGAAAACCCAGATTAACTGGGATACGTGAATAATGCACCTAGACTAAACAGGAAACAGTACAACTATAAATCTAGAAAACATGATATAATATTTCTTAATATTTTGTTAACATGAATAATAAACCAGGAGCAGAGAGAGAGAGAGAGAGAGAGAGAGAGAGAGAGAGAGAGAGAGAGAGAGAGAGAGAGAGAGAGAGAGAGAGAGAGAGAGGAGAGAGAAACTAGGAGCTAGGAGAGAGAACTAGGAGAAACCATGAGCCAGGAGCGAGAACCAGGAACCAATAGAAATCCAGTGTGAAAGCCGAAAGAGCGAGCCAGTTACATGATGTGAATGTCCGGTGGACGGCGGCGAGGCTTGGCTACCCGTCAAAGAGCGAGTTTACATAATTGATTGATACCATGTTAGAAAATTGAATAGACAACTTTCATTGATGTATAAAACAAAATCCTAGCATGCCTTTATATATGTTACAAGACTTCGTGACTAAGAAACTTGACCAAAGTAGGAAAATATGCATAATAAGAAAATCAAGGCCTTGTAGCCTAGCGGTTATCTCCTGGTTCTCCCACAAGCGAGACCAAGGTTCGAGTCTCGGCAGAGGCTTTTGAGGTTTAGGGCTATGGATAGCTTCTGGATTAACTCACTCACTCCCCCCAAGGGCCGAGCTAGGACATAAATCTACCCTGGGCTAACCTAACACAAACATATACACATATTTTTTTGCTAAAGTGCGGGACTCACCTTTTCGATCAAATTTCGACGATCCAAACTGTTTCATGCGTTCAAAACGTGTTTTTAAGGGTCGAAGCGAGTAATCAAAAATAAATAAAAAATGACGGGGAAGTACTTAATCCGAGCAATTTTCGATGAAGTTTTCGTTTTGTATTTACAGAGAGTTGAGAGTTTAGGGATAGACTTCAGGTTCAGTTCAGATCCGTCCACCACCCCTTTTTTGTTTTTGATTAACTACAGTTTTTTTTTAATTAGTTACAGATCAGTCTCTGGATTGTGGGTTAGGCTAAGTTTGGATTAAGATTTGAATGGCTTGAGCTAAAAAAATTTTATGCGGTAGGCTAAATTATATTGGGCTAAAAGTTTACATATAATTTTTTTTATTATTATTATTTTTGGTTCCACTTGGGCTGGAGCCCACCTTAGCCCAAAGGTGGCTCCGCCCTTGCTCCCCCAGGCAAAAAAAGAAAAAAAGAAAAGAAAACCTAGATTAACTGGAAAACGTTACCTAGACTAAACAGGAAACACAATAATAAATAAAACATGGTAACATAAGAATATTTCTTAATATTATGCTAACATTGACAAAGTCGCCTAGAGCTAATATACCAACACTAACCTAGCTACAGTGAGACACTGATACTTTAAAATTGCATGTGGAACGAGAAATTTCGTCACAAACAAAAAAAATACAATCATTAAGGGGCAGTTTGGTAACGTTTTTGTTTTTTGTTTTTTGTTTATAAGAAATTGAAATCAGAATCATGTTTATTGTTAATAAAAACAAAAAATGAAAAACATGTTTGGTGATATGTTTTTTTTTTTATAAATAGTACTCCCTCCGTCCCTTTTATAGTGTGTACATTTCCATTTTGGGCTGTTCCTATAAGTATGTGTTTTGAAAAGTTAGTGGGTACATTTCTTATTTTGCCCTTAAAAGTAGATTCCTTTTTTTAAAAGTTAGTGGGTATTATTATATTGATAAGGGTAAGTAATGGAAAGTAGATGTAAAAGTTGATATGAGAGAAAAATAGTTGGAATTCTCAGGTAACACACTTAAAAAGGGATGGATTGAGTAAAAAATAAAGACAACAAAAAACATTTTTGGCAATATCAGTTTGTGTTTTTGTTTTTTTGTTTTTGTTTTTGTAATCTTTCTCATTCCAATTTTTTTTAAAAGGCAGTGATGGAGGTCGAATTTGGGAATTTGGTGGGGCAATTCACCTGTTTGATTTCTAGCGTTTGTTGCAGGATGATTCGGAGAGTGGAATTTGGGAAAATCAAAGGTCAATTGGTTGGGATTGATGTCAATGGGAATTTGAGAAATGCTTCTTTCAGAGAGAGAGAGAGAGAGAGAGAGAGAGGCAGACGGATCGGGATTTTAGAAATGTCGGGTTTCTAAAAAATGAATTGGTTTCTCAAACGGGATTGTTTTAAAAACAATGGAAAACACCTTTTCTATGTTTCTACAAATTCAAGAAAATTTTAAAACGTTTACAAAAAACAAGAAACATAAATAAATTAGTAAACACATTTTTGTTTTTAGTTTTGGAAAAAAGTGAAAACATAAACAAAAAACAAAAAAAAAAAACGTTACCAAACACCCCCTAAAGAAATAGATATGTTGATCAAAACCATCCAAAATCAAGGTGTGATGCCAACAGGTTTTAGGTTGAATCCATATAAATATCCCAATGTCTAACAAGTGTAGACACCCAAATTTGAAAACTTCGGACATCTTTAAAAGTCCCGATGACGAAAAGAAACGCCCGAATGAGGTTTTGAAGCAAAAATCTTGGCAAAGAACGAAGTCAAACTTGGTCAACTCTACCATACGGTCCAATCCCCAGTCACGTACAACAAAATAAAAACCCAGATCTAAAGTTGTACTGCACGGCACATTTGACCACAGTCAACTGTACCGCGCGGTACTACCGAAGTACCGCGCGTGACTGTCGGTAATCATTTCGGTCTGCAACACGTTACCAACAGCTCCTTTTGTTGACTAAGCTCCTCCTGCACACTTCTTGGTCACCAAGGCATGCAAGAGATGGAGTGTAGCCTACAAACTTGGAGTAAAACCTTGGGCTAACTTGTACGGGTGGATCGGCTCACCCTTTATAAATACCCAGACCATTCTTGACAGCAAAAAAAACGGCCACTCCATCAAAGAACCCTCCCAAAGCTCTGCTATAGCCTTTCCAGTAGATACCTAGTCCAAACTCCTCCTCAAAAAACCCCGAATCATGTCTGAAACCTTCGTCGATCACTCCTTTCACCACCCTCATTCGTACCCATTGCTTAAAACCTCCATTTCCTAGTTGTACTAGGTCCTTTTTATACCCACAACACCAACTTTCAGGTTCTAGTTCAAGTACTTGCTTCAAAACTTCACTCCCGAAGGTAAAATCCTCCGTTTCGCCACCAAAGTCAGTTACTTTGTGTCACGCCCTGATTTTTCATAAACATAAATGAATTATATATTCCACGTGGTGGTCAATGCCAACCACGGTCAAAGTCAAATGTCTATCGTATTCCCCGAATGATGTTACATAGATTTCGATATAGTTACAGATTAAAAATAGAGAGTTAAGCCCCAAGGGCATTTACAAGATTTTCTTAAACAAAAAAAATGATACGTTAACTAGGAAACATGG
>JAXBDA010006306.1:0-21233 GCA_036023075.1 Gaultheria prostrata | reverse complement strand
TATATACACAAGTCACATTTGGACCTTGGGTGTAATTTCTTTTTTTGAATTAAAGTGGAGTGGGTGTATATGTGTGGTGTGTGAGAGGAGAGAGAGGGAGCACAAACCCCCACATAGAGGCCGGCCCCCTCCCCCATTGATGTTCTTCCATTTTCTTCATCTCTCCTCCAAATTCTTCCAAAAATCTCTCAATCCAACTCAACCGTCTCACAAATCCTTCAACATTGGAGCATAGGAGCTTGATTTCGCCTTGGGTTTGCTTTGGAAAGCTCAAGACTTGGTGGTTTTGGTGATTTGAAGCTAGGGTTTGCTTTCCCACACTTGTTTCCAAGATCCTTGCTTGAGGTAGGGGAATTTCTATCAATTCTACTTGTAAGTATGATGCATGTGTGTGTGTATTGTTTCCCCATCTCTCTTGTTCATGCTAAATCCCCTTGAAAATCACATTTCTAGTCATTTTTGGATTAACACATGTTAATGTTTTGCCTCCATGTGATTTCCCTGTAAATTAATTGATACATCACCCCCTTGTAGCTCAATTTGATGACATTCTTGCTAGATTGTATCAAACCACTTGAAAACCCATTTTTGTGTAACTTTGATTGGGGAAAAGCCTTGATTCATGTTGATTAATGTTTCCCCACTTCATTTAGTTGGTGAATCTTTCCCCTACACTTCATTCTATTGATATTTGGCTTTGGAATCATTGAAATCGGAGTTTTAGAGCAAAATCCCCAAAAATCACATTTTGAGCAGTTTTTGACTGTGTTGTCTGGAATTTCCGCCGGGGCGGTTTGTCGGGCGATTTTGGCAATTTGTTGAAAAATCCCTGTTTTGAGTTTTGGTCTATTCCTTCACACTTGTTTGGCCTCCGAACGCGTTTTCCACTCACATAATGTGATTTCTTAATTTGGTAATACTTAGATACTTATTAGCCATGGGAAATTCTGGTTGTTGAGTGTGCTATTAAGTTGATACGATTAACGGAAGTTTGGCATATACGGTTGGTGCATAGATTGGCTAATTGTCGAGTCGGGTTTATGAGATGCGTATGTATGGACGATTCGACACACGTATCACGTTTGACACGAGGTTAACATGAAAACCTAACAAATGGAATTGTGACTTGCAACATTGGATACGGGGCCTAAATGGTAGCCCGGAAGGATACTCGGTTCGTCCTATGGACGTTTCGCGAGGAATGTACCTTGACCAAGGGGAAAGTGAACACAGGGCCTATATGGTATGCTCGGAAGGATACTCGGTCCGTCCTCCGGGCGTGTCGCGAGGAATGTGATGATGAAATGATAATGATGGATATGTAATACGAAAAATGAGCACTTTGGACACACGCGTTGTGTCGGGTACGTGTCGGGTACGAGTTGAGCACGGTAGTGTGAACATTGAATTGTTATAAGAACTTTCAAGCTTGTTTATCTCTTTTGTGTTATTTGCAAATGCTCTAACCTTGTGTCGGCCTACATCTTCTTGTCTTTATCTCATGTGCATCGCATTTCCAAGTAGGATAGATAGACGTTTTCCTACTGGGCTAGTGAGCTCACCCTAACAATTTCAGGTATTGAGCATGGAGCATAAGGATGATTGCGTGAAGTGTGCTTGCATGTTTTGAAAGACCATTGAAGGAATGATTTTGTTGTTTTCGGACTTATTTTGATAAGACAACATTGTAAATGTTTTTTTTTCTTTCTTTATTTCTTTTGAATTTCATCTCGTGACTACAATCATGTAATCAGTATAAAATTTTATGTAATAACATTTGGGGTACGGGAGACCCGTAGACTTATTGTAATTTGATCGTAGACTTTGGAACGGTGGAGTTTGTTGACCTCCACGTGGAATTATGAAATATTATCTTTTATAAAATCGAGGGCGTGACATTGCGACTGGTTCTTGCTTCCACCATTGTTGCTCCTCCTCTCGCCTCGTCTTCAAGAACTGAGGTATTCATCACAAATATGTTGATTCGAGTTCTATTACGGCATGATTATGATGCTTTTCGTTGCTTTGCACTCGATCTGTTGGTTTTCCAATATTTGTTGGATCGATTTGTTCGATCTGTTGGTTTTCGTGGAGTTTGCCGTAATTTGTGGATCCAACGTTTGCCCTAATTTCTGAGTTTGCCCTAAAATCATCCCCCGGATTCGAACATCGAACCCTAATTTCTGATTTTGCCCTAATTTGTTACATGATTTTGCTCTAATTTCAGAGTAATGTTTGCCTTAATTTGTACATTTTGCCCTAATTTCTAAGTTTGCCTTAATCTCTACAGTTTGCCCTAATTTCTGTAACGATTACCCCCTAATTTGTGAGCTGAGTTTTTCTAATTTGTTAGCACAGTTTGCCCTACTTTGTGAGCATGTATTTTACTGCAAGTTGTGAGATTTGTATATGCCCTAATTTCGGGTTTACATCGAAATACTTATCGCCATAATAAGTAAGGTTCAATTGATTTATGTGAATACAGATGGCAAGACTTACTAAACGTGAACGATGGAAGAAAGCAAACCGTAAGGCTTTGGTAGCAGCCGTATGTGTCATGAGAGTAGTAAATACTACTCTCATGCTTTATATGTTAATTATTGACTTGATGAGGGTTCAACAAAGGCCCCGTATTCGTGTGAACCCTAATGTTTATCAAAACCAAGTTGACGCACTAAATAGGTTAGTACGCGGTGATGACAAAAATTGCCACGACCAATTGAGGGTAAATAGACATATATTCATGAGGTTGTGCCATTTACTAGAGGAAGGAGGCTTACAAAACTCTAGGGACGTCACACTTGTGGAGAAAGAATGAACAATTATGTATTTTGGTTTGCTTTATTCAAATGAAGACTTTTTTATTATGAAATAACGTAGACACGCTCTAAAAGACAAATAGACTCATTTCTTCTAATTTATTCTTCAAACATCCAACGACTTCAACCTTCATCTTCCCCACCATTTTGAGGTGTGAAACAGTAGTGCCATCGACTGTAATTGGGAAATTTTTTCCCATTCCAGTTTGCAAATTGTGGATGACCCTACATTAAAAAAAAACGATCAAACTTACAATAAAAAGTTAGGGAAAATTTTTACATTGCATATTGACAATTTCTTACTTGAACAAATTTGTTCCAAAGTTGATCATTTTCCACCAGCAGTTTGTTTTCATTTTCATCCCATCCAAACCCATGAATTTGACGCAACTGATTGATATAGGAAAAGTCTCGCTTCCAAACCGTAATCTTGCATTCAATATGAAATTTTGTAATACCACTTTCAGGGAAAGAAGATTGCATCTAATTTTTCAAGACTTCTGAATATGCGGGACGAAATCCAAACTCACTTTGCCAAACACCCTCTACAAGGGTGGTAAGGTATTGGAGTAAAGTTTCCTCCTCCACCTCGCTCCAACGATGGTGATTACGTGCCATTCAAACTTTGGAAAATAGAAATAGAAGACTTGTTTATGTGATTCAAAAATTGCTTCTAAAACCAAATGAATTTGTTTGGTATTTATAGGAATTTTTTTTTATCAAACATTCAACCACAAAATCCACCAATTCAATCACCCATCTACCACTCTACCAACCTTTCACCATTCAACTACCATCAACTCTCCACTCAACGAAAAAAAAAAAAAATTACTCACCATTCAAATGAGTAATAAAATGTATTTTATTTGTTTAACAAATTTTCACTTCATAATTAAAATAATTTTTTCTTTCCCGGAATTTGTTTTTTCACATAATAGGGTTTAAATATTTTAATGTATTTATTAAGTATTTTTTTGTATTTATTATGTATTTATTGTAATTATAATGAAATAAATCCATTTTCTATATCAAATTACTCCCTCCGTCCCAAAATGATAGTCCCTTTGGGACTGCGTGCCATTTTCAACGGCTTATATCTTTTAATGTGAGCCTAAAAAAATATCCATTATGGATCTTGCTTTATAAATCTCATCGAGAACTTTTATACGGTGCAAAAAAAATTCAAAAAGTATTTCGATAAATACATTATTTTTTAGTTTAAAAATTGCACGTAGTTTCGTAGTGGACTATCAATTTGGGACGGAGGGAGTAATAAACTAGGGGCATTTACGTCATTTGCTCTTCTTATCCTATCAAATCCACCTTCGAAATCCCCCTTCTCAAAATACCAACCAAACACCTCATATACAAATCCACCATTCTTAGGAGGTGGGCCCACCCTCATTACAAATCCACCCTCATTATAAATCCACCCAAAATCATCTCCGGTCGCCAAACGAGCCGTAAATTTTGAACAAATTAGAATTGCTCGGTGGACAACAATTGAACGAGATCCATTCGTTTCTTCATGGTCAACAAAATCTCGTACAATTGATGAATTCCAAATATTTTCTAGATTAATCTAATTTTGTCTACCACTTAAAATGTCCGAACAATCTAAAAATGTTTGGAACGACGAACATTGTTAGATTGTTCAACTGTAAGTATTGAACAATCTGCTTTTTTCGGGCAGTGAAAGTCCGAACAAACAAAATATGATTGGAATTTTTCGATTGTACGCAACTTTTCGACCAAGATCGATTTCATTGAGATACTTGATGATAGAGTTTTGTTGAGAGATTTCAACTAGTTTTTAGGTTGGTGACTTTGTCTCTTTTTGAGAGTTTGATTTAGTCACCTTCGAAGCTTTTCGAAGCATTTTTTAGAATCATTTCTTATTCGTTTGTCCCTAGAGTAGGTTCACAGTAACAGTAAGCCGAACCAAGGTATATCTTGGTCTTCTTATACATTTTTTTTTCTTAGTATGAATTTTTCATATGTATGGCTCGCAACTTCACCACTATTATTATCATGAGTATCAATGATTATTGGGTTACCGTTGAGTTTTTTTGGGCCGCCGACACAATAGCTTTAACCTGTCCTAATCTCCAACTGTATTCATAAGCAAAACACTTGTCGATTAACACTTGTGGATTATGTAAGGTGGAAAGGTAGAGAGAGAGAGAGAGAGAGAGAGAGAGAGAGAGAGAGAGAGGCTCCACCATCTCTCTACAAACTCCCCACCCCATTCTTTTTTTCCCTTCCTCGCAAGTTTCTCGGCAGCCTCTTTTCTCTTCCTCCTCCTTTCTGGCTCTCCCTCATCCATGGTTGTGTGGTGGTAGAGACTCTCTTCCTCAAGAAAGAAGTGTTTTCCACCACCCAGCATTTTTGGATGATGGTGACTCAGATCTGGGATATTTGGCCCTCAGATCCGATTAGCCTTGGAATTAGATCCGTGGGTTCTCCAGCAATTGGTGGCGTGGTGCAGTGGGACAAAGGGATGTTGACACTTCAACCAAAACAAACCAACCTATTTGCTATTTTGTTGTTCTTCCCTTACCTTTCCCTCCCGGTAACCGAAACCCATGAAGGGAAGACGTAGTCCACTGTCACTGCCACCAAGGGGAAGGAAAGACCTTTAGACCATCAATTTTTGGCCCATATCTTTGTTTAGATTGTTCCTATCTAGTACTCCCTCCGTCCCTTTTTAAGTAATCCATATGGGACGTGCAATTTCAAACCCTTAAAAAACATAATCCTCGATATAGTTTTGTAATTTTTTTATACCAAATTAAAGTGCCCATTGAGTACTTTAATTTGGTGAAAAAAAATTAAAAACGTTCTACGGAGGTGTCTTTTTTAACATCCACAAAAATACACATTTCCCAAGTGGATCATTTAAAAAGGGACGGAGGGAGTACTATTCTGTGTGGTTCCATTTGTTAAGTTTGGAGGCATTTCGGTGTTGTGGCATTAAAATCTCTGAACAAATCAACGAACAAGCCAACCGATGTACTTCAATCGACAAACAAGCCAACCAAATTTTTTTTTTTATCAGCATAAACGGTTGTATTTCAGAATAAGCCATCCGGCACTTACAAAGATTAACCAACTAATACAATGAAGGGAAGAAACAACTAGAGCCTACATCAAAAATAAAAAGGAAAGACTAATGTCAAAATCCAAAACACGAGCCATATTAATGGCTCTCTTCTCACCGACTCAGAGGTGCGGGGCACGAGGAGTTTGCAATTAGGACAAAAATCTCCCTAAGGCTAGCAGATATTCCCAACAAAGGTAACAATGAAAAACAATGGAAAACATCCTCCTAAATCTGGGTTGTAATGGCTAAACGCCGGTCCAAACGCAACACTGAACACTCAAATAAGCTATCAATACCATGAGGGAGAGCCGGAAAACACTCCGGACAAGACTCCGTTGACACGAGAGTCTCTGGTCATGGGGAAACCCACAAAACCACGGCAAACACAAACCAAATTCAGGGCAAACAAGCACAAACCAAACCAGAACAACAATAA
The DNA here is from genome assembly GCA_036023075.1 of Gaultheria prostrata. Classification (NCBI taxonomy): domain Eukaryota; kingdom Viridiplantae; phylum Streptophyta; class Magnoliopsida; order Ericales; family Ericaceae; genus Gaultheria; species Gaultheria prostrata. The sequence continues at coordinate 14,875 of JAXBDA010006306.1, read as the reverse complement.
AGAAATTTATTTCCCACCACCATCGCCCACCGGATTTGCACGAACAAACCAGTAACAAGACACCAAAACCGAACCCAGTCGGAGAAACGAGAACAAGGCTGAAAAGCCAAAACCAATAAGGAAAACCTAACCCCTACCTCGACTTTATTCTCCATCGCCGACCACCATTCCAGATCTGATTTGGTGAAGAGAAAACCGACCAGAATCAAACCCCAAGCCACACCTGAGCCAGAAGACCGGGTCTGGAACGTCGGAGTTTGACTCGCAATCCATCACGCCTCAGTAAAGCAGTTCGAAAATGGATACACCGGCGACCGGACATGGGAGAGAGGAAGAGGGGTTAGGGAGAGGCGAGGGGGGAGAGGGGATGGAGGAGGCGGCGGCCCCCTCCCCCTCCCCCTAGAAAGAGAAACCCTAGTTCTGGACTATGGGGGGTAGAGAGAGAAGCTCTCGGTTTATTCTTTTTTAAACAAGCCAACCATTTGGTTGCTTCTTTTTAACTCATATGCTATACTTTAGATTCCAGTATTAAGCGAAAGGTAACACCTAGTGGTTCTATGTCAATCGACTCCACATATTCAACTCAACCTTTTACACCAATGTATCGTACTCTCTCGAACGGGTCATTATAAGAAAATACTGCTACCAGAAGTATATAGATAGGAACACATCATTTGAAAAGGAACGAATTCTTGGAGTACAGGTGAAACAAACAAAGCGTGGACTTCCATTTCCTATAAGAAACATGGATAGAAGTTAGATATAGAATCCTAGATCTAAATAAACCAACATAGAACCATTAGGCAGCTATACAAAAGCCGAACATAACATAGAATCATCAGGCAGTGATACTCCCATCCTTAACTTCCGAAGAATAAAAAAAGGAAAATGATTTTCACACTCCCTTTTAGCAATTGACACTCCCTTTTTGTCTTTTACTCATGTGAAATTACTACATTGTCCTTCACATGAAAAAAGTGACTCAAGATGTTAGGGCAATGTAGTAATTTCACATGAGTAAAAGACAAAAAGGGAGTGTCAATGGATAAAAGGGGAGTGTGAAAATCATTCCCCTAAAAAAAAAATGATATTCCCATCCAAAATATTATCCTTCCCTCCAGCATAAAATTCAATATTTCAGGGTGCTTTAGGGATCTTGTATTCATGGAAGGATCATGAAAGAAAAGAAAAAAGATCAACAAAATAACATATACTACAAGCAAGCCGCAAAGAAACCGGCATTGAGTGTGTTCACGTTCCATAATGCAGGATTTCGTTACCAAAAACCATAGAACGAAAACATTTACAGTATTGGATTCAAAATTATCCCTCTGTTTCATACTGCCAAATGGATCAGCAAGTTCAAAAAATAATCAATCTCAACATTGATTCAACGTGATAATTAGGTGGGGGTGGCCCGGATGAATAAGAAAACGTAAATTGTAGTATACACTCTTCTTTTTCTTCTACCTTAGGCTCAAACAGGGCTTGACCTCTTCGAGGTGCTATCAAAAGAAGAATGAATACAACTCATGCTCTAAGAGCGGCTGCAAAAATATGGTCACGTTCACGCCTATCTTCAATGAACTGCTGCCGGAATTCCTCAAACTTTCCTCCCTTAATCGCTTCTCTAGTTGCACGAAAGAACCCCAAATAGTGGTGGGTGTTGTGGCTGTAAGACAAAGGTAAATATCACATAAAATTTCCAGAAAAAGTCAAAAGAACCACCATCACAAGATAGAGAGGTGCTGGAGAACTTTGTACATTTCTAGCAGAATCAGAGCCAACATTTCATTAACGCTGAGCAGGTGATTAATGTATGCTTTTGTATGATTCTGACAGGTATAACACCTACAGCCATCGACAATAGGGACATCATCTTTCCTGTCAAATGTCAAAAAACACAAACAAACAAATGAGGTGAAACCAAGATATGTCACTCCAGAGACATAATGAGTTTAAATAACATAAGGAACACAGAGATAGACGAGGGCAAACAAACTCAAACGCGATTACCATGCAAAGCTAGGAAAGAAAATCTAAAAAGTCCCAAAATCAAGTAGTCAGAAGAAGTCAGAGAAGGGTTTGCTGCATCAAGTCAAAATAACTTTCTGATTTGGCACGCGGGCATTTGTTCACGACAGACCCCAATGAAAATGAGATTACAAACTGTATGGTGCTCAAGTTGGCAAATCCAAAGAGAAGAATGCAAAAGATAATATAAGAGTTGCCTAAGAAGCAAATATACAAATATAGACACGGAAAAGATCGAACATGCCGATGATTGCTTAAAATACCGGAACGATATGGGACATGACAACAGAATATGCATATGTTCCTAACGCGTATACATCAAAGGAATAACTTTCTTTCAATTGTTACATTCCAAATGATGAGATTTGAAGCCTGATCGAAAGTTTTGAATTCTAGTAAGTTGCTTGAGCAAACTCATATGTTTGCTCGACCAAATCAAGTCCAGAGACACGGTTGCTTGAGCAGGGAATGCCTATAAGGTTGCTTCAGCGGATAAAATTGTTGCTTGAGCTGATGATCGACCCCTGAAACACGTAAAAAGGTAGTTTTCTTTTCGGATTCGATTACTAGACTCTCAATAGAGGTAACCCGATGCAAGCACAGGGAAAGGATTATAAATACACCTTTGCAATTCCAATACTAGCAATTTGAATATAGGAGGAGTTTGTTAGATTGCGGCTGCGGGTAACAGACTCTGGTGCAACCAAAATCACAGGATATATTGACGAGAGAGAGAGAGAGGAACTCTCCAAAAGGGACAAAAAGAGCCTAGCTCTCAGCAATTTTTTGTTCAAAATGATAAATCTACCTACCAAAGACCCTAACCACCTATATAGTCTAAGACACCTCACAGCCCCCTAAATACAACTTGACATCCATAATCGAATTACTTGTAGTAAAATACATTGCATCAGATTCTGGTGTTCCTATATGCCGTTTAAAGTTCAATACTGAAGCCTCATCGAATTTTGTTTTCTTATGAACTTCTATCAATTCGTTTTTGCCAACCTGTATTGAAATTTCAGAAGTTTGAATGATTGAATTCCTGTCAATTCATAAGACTTATCGACGAAGTACGGTTTTGTTAATAGTTTATCAAATAAATCACGCGTTTTTTAACTTTGTTCCCAAACTACGTTAAATTGCCTTTAGCAATCACGTTTTTAATGAAGCATGTTTGCGTAACACGCTTTTATTGTTACTTAGTCCTTTTTTAATAAGAGATTAACTTAATAAGAAAGCATTGTTAGAAAACACGCTTCTATGGTTCTCTCTCTCTCTCTCCCACAGTTTATCACACTAAATAACCGACTCTTCATTCCAGCACTAAAGATTGAGTGCTTCCCACAAGATTCAAAGTTTAGGCCATTAACACACTATTTCCATTTCTCTTTTCAATCACATTCTGAAACCCACTGATTTCAGCTTCTTCTACCTGCTTTCTATTTTGAACAAAAGAGGGTTTCACCTGATTGGGTTAGTTTAACAGTGTGAAGTACCGCTAGAGACGCAGCTGGGTTTGACAGATTCATGATCCTCTGCTTTGAAGCAAAAAAAATTAATAACGCTAGAGACAGCTGGGTTTGACAGATTCACGATCTCTGCTTTGAAGCAAAAAAAATGCTCATCCAAAAGAGAAAGTGAACAGAGAATCCCCAATTCTTAACCCTAACATTGTGTAACAAAAAAAAAAATCTAAATATTTTACCACAATATTTTGGGTTTTGAAAGCTGAGGGAGGAGAAGATGAAGTTAGGTGGGTTAAGAATCAGAGATGGGGTGATGGAGGGAGGACGAGAACAAGATCAAACCGCAGAGTCGGAGGATGGATTTGGGGTATGATTTCGTTGGTGGGGAAATGGGGAAGAAAGTGCAAATATCATCATCACTCTTTGTAAAGGCGTGAAGGCATGTTTCAAAATGACACTTTTACAAAAGCGAGTTTTTGTCTTTAAGTTTAATTATTTTCTAATTTTTTGTTAAAACAGAATAACTAACAAAAGCGTGTTACGCAAACAAGTTTTTTCAAAAGCGTGATTTGTGAACCATGATTTACTGTAGTTCAGGAATAAAGTTCAAAAACGCGTGTTTTATTTAATCAATTAATAAAGAAACCGTAAATCGGTTAACGAGCCATTCATAAGACATCAGAAGGCTTTGAAATTTCTGTATCACTGGTGATCAAACAAAGTAATACCTATAAGCCTTCTTCACGTCTCCAGCAATTAAATTTCAGTTCAGGTTCCGATCAGATTTCAACCGGACTTTTCTATGGTGCCCCACTAAATCTAAGCCATTAGATAAAAAATAGATGAATCTGAGCCATTAGATGAAAACCACCACAAGAAAGAGGGTGGTTTTGCTCTTTTCCCGCGCAATTGTACTTACTATGAACACAGGCTTTACTTACCACAAAACCATACCACACGTATAGGCCATAAATTGTGGTAGGTACAGCCTATGTTTCTGGTAAATAAAGCATGTGTTCATAGTAAGTAGATCTAATGTTCATGGTAAGTAAAACTAGGGCACCGGTGCCCCAATACCACTTTGGGGCACAACAGCCGGACCCATTTCAACCACGAGAGGATATCTACCTGTAAACCTCGGAGTTCAGATTAATCTTTGTTCCATCACTTCCCATATTGCTTAGCTGAGAGTCTGAAACATTTCGCACAATTCTTTCCAGCGGAAAGGTAAGCGCAAAGCCTCCTGTTGTAAGATGGTAAATATACCTACAAGGAAATCCCAAAGTATTTTAACTTTAAGCAAGAAAGAAGAAAGAATGAACGAGTTGTAATACAATCGTGCTGAGGTAAGCTGCATACGTGGCGTCAAAAAGATCAACTCCTGAGTCGATTCCCTGCAAGACCTCCTCTAGAGCAATGGGGAGAAAAAACAATTAAATTTAGCAACAAAAGACGACCAAATGTACAAGATTAGACTAAAATATATCCAAGGATGAACATATGTTAGAAGCCTAGAACTATGTACTATTTAGCAGGCTCATGCACAGATTTATAAGAAAATTAGTAACACCAGAACCAACCTAAACACTAAATCAGACATCAAACTTTCATAAGAGGTGGTCCGTGAAACGCAAAGAGTAACAAAAGTAAGCCTGATACCTGGAAGTTCAAGGCCACAAATCTGCCGTGGCTTTTGCTCCGGTAAACTATCCTGCAACAAGCATTTTTGTTTTGTAAACATAACATATTTCCATTCGACAATAACTTATTGAAAATATTATTAAAGACTCTACACAAAAAATAAGAATACTAAATTCATGATAATCTACCTAAGCATAAAAATGTTATTGAAGTTAAATTTATGTGATCTTGACAGGGATAATGAGCATTCAGTGACTGCTTAAGTGTTTTTACCGCAAATAATTTACTATGCAACTACTAATCTTCATCAAAGAATGACCAATCTTTATAAGACAGATTCTTTTGTATGGAACTTAACATCAACTCCCATACAACACTTGGTTCGGCTTGGACAAAACAATTCCGGGGCGGTAACTCCTTCACTCATTCTGTGTTCAAGTTGCCTTTGGCTTCATCCATGTACTGGTTGTGGAAGGAGCGAAATGGGAGGATCTTTCAGAACCAACACATGGATTGCACTCTACTGCAAGGTTTTATTGTGAACGATGTTTGAGCTTGTCTCTGCTCATGGAGGGGAGTCAAAGCTACATAGCAGAATTTAGCTCTTGCTGCTGCTTGGAATATTAGTAGACGGATTTATTCCCCTAAGTGTTTTGGGGTCTAGTTTTTTCTTTGTAATGTGTTATCTTCTCTCCTGCTAGAGAGTAGTATGTAAGGACTGTGTCCTCTTGTTTGTGGATTTTTGTGCTTTATAAAGATCATAGTTTACCCAAAAAAAAAAAAAAAACTAGCATGTTTCTTTAGGATTTTCTGTAACCTGTTTTTTGAATTAGCACCGGTTAAAGGTAGGGGACGTTGAACCCAAGCCTAGCATTTAGCCTGTCACTCCCCGATTCATATGTTCATGGTAGATACATGACTTTAATAACAAATATCACAATCATCAACTGGAGTCAACAGGGAATACCCACTACGTCCTAACCTTCAATCTAACTTGAAAATTAAGTTGCTGAACATTGTCTTTCCGTAGAGCTTTTATACTCGGCTCTGCCTGTTAGTTGTAGCAATTCTTTTCTCGTCTCAGAGAATGTGTGCTTCTATGTTACCAGAACGTTATGCTATCAAAGATTTGCACAGCTTCTCAAACTTTTTTGAAAGGCACTGTATTATGCAGCAAGGAACACTGCTTACTTCCCTATCCAAAAACAATGCAATATAACCACAAGAATGAATGGATAAAAGACAACTATACCGTAACGGCATTAAGGAGGGGAGAGCGATCATCCATGCTCTCACCAAGCCCAAACCCACCAATCCAGTAACCTGTAGACAAAATTGGGCTTATTTTCAGAACTATAGATAACTGAACATAACCGAGTCCGGTCACATATGCTGAAGTTGATGCAATGGGCTGTTTACTGTAGAGCATGAAATAGGAAAACTTTACAGCGCTACTGGAAGCTTTTTACCATTGTATTCTTTTAGGATGTGATGATCTTAAGTACGTAATTCGCACGATTTCATGTTCTCTATCATTTCTTATTCTCTCTTCAAATTAACTAAGATTAACAAGAGCTAAATGTGATTAATTAAATTAATCGTAATTAATGAATCATATCATAAATGCAATTAACTAGAAAATTAATTATCGGTTCACTTACCGGGGATTACCAATGCTGATCTTAACTTACACAAAGGAATTTTTATTTTTATTTTAACACTAGGTTCGAGAGCCTAGCCGAGCCGAATACAGCAAAGCTCAAGTTCGGCTCGTTTATGTAACGAGCCTAAAATTGAGGTCCGTCTACTACACGAACTGAATTTGAACGAGCCTTTACCGAACCGATCTCCGAATAGTTCACGAACGGCTCAATTCATCTACAGCCGTAGGTGCTATAATACAAATAACCCCAAAGACCAATGTTGATAAGTGAGAGATCTAGCGTGTTCATACTCATTTCCTCACTCTCGATTCTCTCTTCCATGAGGTTCCTTCGCATTGTGCGAATGAGAAAGTGAGTTTAGGCTACCTCTGTTGAAGGGCACAGCTACACGTTAAGGAGCTTGCTAGACTGCAACTGGATATATATTCCCAATCCTAACTGATTTATGGTGTAGCACAGTGGCACACTATGTCTTCATACACTTATAGTTATTGATGTGTCTCATCCACAGACTTATTTGAAGGCTCATGGGAGCTATCCTTTGTTTGGCTAGGTAATGGGTACATTCTATGACCCAGAGGTCTTCGAGCCTTGGTTCAAATCCCGTTGAATGGTTGTGGTTCCGGGTCTCAAATGCAACCGGAGTTGCCAAGTGAGACATTTGGCGAAAAGCTGAACCACTATAAACTACATTTTGTTCATATCACCTTTACACTCATGCTCTATTTGATTATTGAACACTGAATTTATGTTTTGCGATGTATTATGAGCATCCTTCAGCTTGAGATTCAGTAATTCGTGAAACCAGTAATTGGTATATCTATTCATATAAACAAGTGAGAATTGACGAGGAAGAGAACTTTAAACAAAAATAACTGGTAATCTTTTTCCCATTTCACAGTAGGTTCCCATTTCACCTTCCACTGTTAGTCAAGGTCCCAAGCACTCCAACATGGGCAATTTCTCCCACTTCAAAAATGCAGCACCCACCCAATAACTGTATTGAACACCATAAAACTTAATATTTTGAACTCTTCCACTACTAGGACCACACGAAAAGGCAGGTACTTCTATCTAACATGCATATCCTTTCCCAGACTAGAAGATTTCAGTTGGAGACCAGCAAAGCTAATCCCATGAAATGAGAAGCATTAGCCATCTCCAAGAAACATTCCTAAGTCTCAAAGACTATAGTTTGGTTCCAACCCAAAGAGAAAAATAAAATGATTGTTAGAGCTTGTCCCGCCATGGTTAATCATAACCCCCAAAACTAGTATATGAGCCAATTGATTTTGAGTTTGATCTTTAACATGGTATCAGAGCTAGGCTTTCAGAGGCTTTTGGACAAGACTCTCTTAATTGATTGTCCTGTTTTTTGTGCCTTAAGCGCACCTTGTTTCACTGTTCGTTGTGATCGCCATGCTATGGATCTGTTGTTTATCTCTCCACGTGCAAGTCAGGGTCGCAAGTGCATGGAAGTGTTAGAGCTTGTCCTAGAATTCCTAAATTTCAAGAACATAAGTAGACTCTGTACAAAATTGAAAAACCAAAGACTGACAACAGATAATCAAGTAAGACACAAAGAGTTATTCTTTAGAGAGAAAATAAAGCAAATTGATTAAGGAGTAACTTTTCTATTTAAGACCTAAAGAGTGATTAATTTAATCAGGAGTAATTTCTAAATACTAGGGTCACTAATACAATTTTTGAGGGGGGAAAATCAAAATGTATTGGAAACTGATGGGAGTATAAGTGCAAGAATTCGAAAACAGGGGGGCATGTGACCCCCGGGTGCAAACGTGGGTGCGCCCCTGAATCACGTGGAGGAGATAACTGCATCTAAAATCCAATGGAAACGAGTTGTTACAACGCCTCCGGGTAAAGAAGAATTTTCTTACTTAAGGACTTTAAAGTAATTATTAAACTGGAAATGCAAATCTTTTCACATAGACAAATAATTAGATACTATAATAAAAGCTAGTAGGAGAAACCTGATACGTTTCGCTTAGCTACTTCCTGAGCACTTCGCCGCCGTTCTTCCACACTAGAGCCTCCAACAATGGCACCAAAAATATTTTCACCTTTCTACACATTGGAGTAATTAGTACATGAACCATTTTAACTAATCAAAACAATTAACAGATTTTACTGCACAAGAACATAGTTACTCGAACACGTTTCATAGTTACTTTGGCCTCTTTAAGTCACACTGCCATATCGAGTTTTATAGTTATTTTATGAACATGTTACTGCACCACATTTCCATATCATTAAATGGTTTACCAAGTTCAGACACAGTGAATCGTTTTGCTAGAATATAGATTTAAAAAAATGAAACTAGTTTAATCAGGAGACGTTACCGAGCTTAACGCAATGCAATCATCAAGCCACCTCACAGTTCGGTCTACTGAGATTTTGTTCCTCTTCTCAGAAACCCATGCAGGTACTTCATCAGCTAAAGTGGTCCATGAATTTGGCTTCATAGAACCAATAAATTTCATGTACTCAGAAGGTTTTATCTGCAGGCATTTAAAAATTAAAACGACCAAGAAAATTATTCCCAGCTGGGGAAAAAAAAAGAAAGAAAAATTAAAGAATCACGAAGAATTTAGTATAATTACCAAGATGCGACCAAAGGGAGTTTCAAAAGATGCTCCTAACTTGTTTGTGCCATCACAATGGGGAAGACATACAACAGAATCCCTCGGAACAGCTGCAAATCCAAACTCATGCAAACCAAGCATCTCATGCAGCCCTCCGATAGCTGTAATAGTTTCTGGGCTAATGCCCTCTAAGCTGCAAAACAAAGAATGACACAATCATGATCTAGCCCATAAAAACCTACAAAGTTTACAAATATACAGGATGATGACGAACTTCAATTTCCTATCAGGGAACAAAAATGGTGAGATTCTGTACTAACAAATGGTTCTCTACTGGAATGGGAAAAGTACTAATATAATTTCTTGCAATGCAAACAAAGAAGTAGGAGCACCATAACGTGGAAAAACTCTAAACACTTGAAATCAAGCATGGCCATCATTGAACGAACGTAGGACTAATCGACAAAGAGTCAGATAGTCCAAACTTAGGAAGGGAAATGATAATGTGGTCCCTTAAGGTATGCAGAGATGCAACGAAGCAAAGTAAGCATTTTACCAAGATCTGCAACCAAAGCTGGAGTAAATGACCTCAAGTCTAAAATTTCTTTAGAGATATCCTAACCAAAAAATCTCTCTTTCCAAATATAGAAGAAACGGCCAAGAAAGCAACTGAAGGTGTAACATTTATCTGGAAGAGAGAAAAAGAGCAAAAATGCATCACATATCCTTTTTTCCTCCAAAAAAAAAGAGTCAATCATAATCCTAATTCACATCCTCCCAGATGGTTCATTCAGAAATACTGTACCATATTGCCAATTGCAGTTATCAGTCCATAACAGGCATTTTCCCCCCATACTACCGACAAATTCCAAGACCACAGGCTGCAGTGATTTCGGATAATGTTTCGACAAAGACTATCACCCTTCATCTCCCAAAACTGACTAACTGACGCTTTGTAAATATCATCTCTTCGTCTACACTCTACCATTACTGCCTCCAGTCAAACTTAGCAAATAATATGCCAGGTCATCGCATGGCATCTTAAGGATATCTGCCAGACCCCACCAAGGTAGTAGTGCCAACAGTGGTACCATTTGCCTACCTTGAATACACAAAAGTGCAAAAAGAGTAATTCCAACTCCAGTTCCAACACTTCCCACAGACATGACACGTGCCTCATCTTGAAACACCCTGACTTGAAACCCTCTAGGAATTGTGGTCCTTCCGCAATTTGTTTGGCCGATCAAACTTTGTCATCTGAGATAGTACTTAAACATTGTGATTCACATATCTGTTCAATTTTCCTTCACGCTCCAGCCAACTATACTACAACAACAAATAGTGCCAAATTACAAAATTGCAGGAACGTTGCTCTGACGGTGAACTAGCTGTTTTTACCCCAACCAATTTTCCTTACATTTAATCAAATACCATACACTACTTATATTTGTTTACCTCCAACAACTCCTCCCAGCCCACAAAGGAAATTTGTTATTTCTTCTTGAATTTTCCGTTGAACTATTATTTTTGGATTGCATCCATGCATTTTTAGCTCTCCTTTATGTTGAGCATCTCCACTCCTTCATCAAATCCTTCATCAAATTTAAATTTGAGTAAAAACCACCAAAAACTCCACTCCACCCCTTCACCAGATCCTTCACCAAATTTGGTTTTACTCAAATTCTTCACCAAATTTGGTGAGAACCAAATTTTTACTTAAATTTTAAAGGCTATTTTCTCCTCCTTAAATTTACAACAATGCCATTAATGAGGCTTTTACTCAAATTTATGCCTAGATTTTCTTTTGCCCATTGGAGTACTTCATGCCAAATCAAGTTTTTACTCAAATTTTTACTCAAATTTGGGTAAAAATCTGGGTAAGGAGTGGAGATGAGAAATCTCTCTCTCTCTCTACATTGGTGTAGGAGCCACACACTTTGCAGTGGAGTCCATACTATTGTGTGATAGAGCAGGGCCCTGGAGCACCGCCACGCAATTAATAATTTTCACGTACTAGGATACTTTTCAACCACTACTAAATGGAGATACTTGGAGACAATATCTCGTTCAGGGTTTCGAACGAGCCGAGTAATATCTGCGTCTCAAAATCCAATTTTTCCATAGAAATACAAATATCATACAGCTTGTGTGCATGTGGAAAGTGCTAAATACCTCACCAGAGAGAGAGAGAGAGAGAGAGAGAGAGGGAGGCAGGAGATAAAAGAAACTTACAAGTGAAGAGGGCTAAACTGGAGGAGGTGGGAATCAGGAGAAGGAAGGGAGGGAAGGAGATCAGGAGGGATGAAAAATGGTAACCCTTTGCGAGTGGAGAGGAGGAGAGCTGGTGTCTCTATTTCAATTTCCGTTGGGCAAGGGGAGCTGCTGCCGCTGCTGCTTACAAACTGTAAAACACCTGCCCGTGCTCTTCCTTTGCTCCATGCCTTCACTGCGAACTTCATCCCGCCTCTCTCCCTCTCTCGCTATCTCTCACTCTGACTCTGTCTTTCCCGTGCCTCGTAGACGATGGTTCTTAATGTAGGATTTTCAATTCGTAATAGGATGGTCAGGCCTATTCCGCAAACTCAAAAAAAAATAAAAAATCAGTTTATTTTTAAAATTGAGTCAGTCATTCTTTCACAATACATCATATAAAAAGTCGTGAAAAACCAAAAAACATAAAAACTCTTTTAGCGGAATACCCCCTTATTTTGTCCTTAAAAGGTAAGTATGCTTTTTGTTTTTTTAAGATTTATAAAAAGTCATTTATTTTGAGCTAATAAGTAGTTTTTACAACTTTTTTAAATCAAAATAAATTAAAATTTTATTTTTCTTTTCTCTTTAATAAGTCAAAAAACAAAAAGTATGTTTAACTTTTTAGGCCAAAATAGGCCGGAGTATCTGTTTACTCAAATGGGTACGGCGAAGGAAATTTTTTTACTTCTATTTCCTTTTTTTTTCTTTATGTCCGTTTCATTGTGGTGAAAATATAGAAAGTGGAAAGAAGAAAGGAAAAGACATTTTTTTTTAAGTACTCTTTTGATTAGGATGAAAAATAGGAGAAAGTGCTAAAATATTATCTTCGTCTTTTAAGATCATCTTCAATGCATCTCTTAACCGGTTGCGTCCTAGTTGCTTCTCTCCTGGACGTTTGTGTGGGCCTATCTTCTGTCTTCTCAGCAGCCGTGTATGGAGATAGGAAGTTTTCAGATTCGCAGCCGTGTGTGGATGAATGGTTCAGCTTAGGGTGGAGGGGGTCACAACCTTAAGGTTCGTAGTGGGTTGGCGTCCGTGTTAGATGATGAGGGTGGATTCATCCTTTGGCCATATGTGGACGAGGTTGAGGGAATTGAACCTTTTAGGATATATTGTGAAGAGACCATGAAGGTGTCTATGGGTGCTGTGAAAGCGGATAGGAAATCATACGTTGTGGTGAATATTCTTGTTCCTGGCGGATTGCCTTGTTTTGTTGGTGGGATTTTTGAGGTGATGATTTATAACCCCCTACGGGTTGCGCGCCAATTCGGGTTTGATCAGGGTGTGCCGCCGATCCTACCTGCAGTAGAAGGGACGAATGTGTGGAGCCGATACCCCATGGGGGAGTGGAGTAAGGATGCGGACATCGCACAGGCTGTTGTTGTATTTCCGGGTGGGCAGAGGTTTGGCCGTCCCAGGATCGCTTGGCGCGATTTTTGGAGGAAGAGTATGGGGTCGTTTTTAGATTTTGTTCAGAGTGTTCCAGATTTCGTGAAGGTGGACTTGATAGGCCCAAAGAAAAAAGGTCCCTTCTTGTCTACTCCCCCTCCTTCCTCCGTTGTCTGCCGGGATAAGTGGGTTTATTCGGCGTTTATGAAAAATGAGGTGTTAGCCATGGTGGATGGGTTTTCAACTGGTGTTCCAACAAAGGATGGGAAGATGGTGAGGAAGCTTCCTTTTGCTGACTCCCCACTGGCACAGATGAAGCGGGTAAATGTCAAAGTTGTTTTTTTTTTCTTTTTTTTTTTATGGTTGATAATTTTTTTTTTTTGTTGTGTCACTTTTTTTGTGTTCAGGTGCGAGGCGATAGTCGTACACATGGACTCCCTACTATGGGGCAAATGGGACAGATGTTTGGCGACGTAAGCGAAGGGTTGGATATACCGTCCGATAATCTAGAAGATGTAGATATGGTCTTGGTGGATCCAGAAGAAGGGAACCTCCACCTAGGCTTATCTCGTCGGCATGGGATGGGGAAGCAATTAAGAGATATTCCCGTGCCTTGTCCGACGGAAATGTTGGGGTATGATGAGAATGAGGAGAGTTTGGAAGAGGAGGATAGTGAGGATGGCCGTGGTAGCGAGTCCGAGGTAAATGAAGAAGAAAGTGAAGGAGGGGGAGAGATAAATGGGGGAGTAGGGACAGAAGTAAGTAAGGAATTAGATGACAGGTTGACCACGGTGGCGACAGTTCAACTTTTCCAAGGGAAATTGAGATTGATTCTTTGTCTTCGCAAGTGGGTGGTGGGGAAATTGTTCAACCGAAGATGGCTTCTTTCGGATTTCCTGCTTTCGGGAAGGGTTCGACTTTGGGCGGGGGAGGGATGTGTGGGGGCATTGCGGCTCCATTTGGATCGACCGGACCAATTGTGGCGCCGTCTAGGCCTGAGGGGATGAGCAGAATTTCAGCTACCCCATGTGGTTCTACTAGCGAAATTGTGACCGATGGCTTGGTTGAACAGAGGGATGGTGATTTTATTGTGGTCCGTCGTCATGACAGCTCTGTCGTGCTGAAGAAGGGGGATGAGGCAAGGACTGTGAAGTTAGAGTATTTCGATGGCATTGAGGATCGTTGTAGGCAACGGATGCTATATATTCTTCGAATTCATCCGAGTACGTTCTTTGGTCTTGGAGGTCTTTCCGCTTTTACCAGAAAACATATTTTGGGTGACTTTGGGAAATATTTGGAGCTTTTGGATGGTATGAAACTATCCACTACCGACGCTCAGGATTTGCATGTCCTTCGCAAGAGATTGACGTCGTTGGGGAACGACGACGGCTTAAAGGTAGAATGGTTGTTAGAGCGTTTGGCGGCTCAGTTGGAGGTAACGGAGTGGAGTGGTAAGGTAGAGGAGCTGGAAGCTTCTTTGCAGACTGCTGTGAAGACCGTGACTTATCTGGAGGAGGCTTTTCGGCAAGTGGAGGAGAAGCTTGGGAAAGCTAGAGCTCTCGTATCCCGGCTAGAGGAGGAGAAAGCTTTTTGCGTGGAGAAACTTGATGCGGCGTCCGGATTGGCGGGTTTGGAGTTTGACTTTGGCGGATCCGCGGGGCCAAGCTTTAGTAGGTGAAGTCGTGATCATGGAGTTTGAATTTCCATTATCTTTTTTTTTCGTGATGTAATCGAAGGTTATTTTATTTCGTGATGTAGTTGAACTTGTGATGCATATGCCACGTAGTGTAGCTTATGCTTCTGTTGCTCTTTTCTAGCTTAG
>JAXBDA010006305.1:0-21236 GCA_036023075.1 Gaultheria prostrata | reverse complement strand
TAACGGCCGTTATCAATTGTACTCAAATCGACCAAAATTGAAACTACAAGGTTCGTTAGAGTGAAATTGAAACTAGAGGGACAAAATCGAGACTGGGGTGAAACTAGAGGGACCATTTCGATAAATTACCCTATAATAAACCACAAGAATAAAGACAGAGTTTGAGAACATCAGAGTTTGGGGTCGAAAGACTCCATGACCAACCAGGCAATGTATCTCTGATCTTGGAGTCCAAGTAATTACACATGCACACAACAAACAAGATATGTTCAAAAATATTCCCAGAAATGATCAAAAAGAAGACCCCACAGTTCACATTCTGAAATGAATAGAAGTATCACATTTAACTAGCTAACTTCTCAAACAAAATTCAGCTAATTTTTACAGTATCAGCCCAAACCAAATATTGGTTTTCTTAATAGACTTGGATCCCAGAATGGTGCTGCATGTCCAAACATATTCCAAGCAGGAAAGAGTTTATTTACAACATGCCTAATCTCACCTCCAAAGTACACCAATTTCGAAACCCAAATTGTTTCATTCGCAAAGAAGATGAGAAAAGGAGGAATATGCATTTGTACCTTTGCTGACACTGCGGCCAAGGTTGTTATTTTCCTTTAGTGGATCAACTATATTGAGGTGCTTTTCAGGAAATATCCGTGTATTTGTGTCAACCGCCCTTGAAGGAACTGAGAATCTGTCAGCACAATCCCTAAGAAAGTCATTACTAAGCAGTAGATCACTCCCACCATACTCAGGCTTCTCGGCTGCAAAATGGACAGAACGTTCTCAATCACATGACCAGAAGGCCCATATGATGCAGGACTAATGCTATGTTGCTCACCCTCGATTTCCGGAGAAGTGGATAAACGGATTGGACCAGTTAAACTAACGCAGTAATGTTCCCAATCAAATTTGCTAAAATAGTCCAAAAATCTATAAAGAACCTAAAATTCAACAGCACAGACATAAGTCAATTTAATGTAAAATATACTTGTTTAACACTGGTACAAATATCCATAAATACTCACAGCTAAAGGACCATTCAAATTTGAATGGAAAATATGGAAGATGTAAAGAACCAGTGTCTCCAAAGCATACGTAGAAATCAAGCCATGATGAGCTCCAAGGATTCGACTTTCATAATAGCACCACGCCTTGATCAGTATGATACTACGTTTAAAGAGATGGTCATTGCCAATTAGACAATCAACCTGCAAAACACAGAAGCAACATAAATGAGAAATCGAAGGCCAATTGGTTCCACCTTTTACATTCAAACAAACAAAGAGAGAACATAGGAATGTTCACAGCCCGGCAGACCGTATAAAGACTTTTTATCTCAATAACAGAACCTAACTCATCACCAGCACAAAATGTTACGAGGAGCACAAGTCCACCTCTGAATTTACTATACAACATCGTGCAACAAAATTAAGCAGTTAAAAAAAAAAAAATTCAATTCCATATAGTCAAACTAGTTTTAAGTGCACGACTAGTTTTCAAGAAAACTTAATTGACTACAGGCTCAAACAATATTTCTAGGGTGCAACTCTTTCAAACACACTCCAATATTCATTTTTCTTTTGGAGCCAATACATGAAAATTCCAGACACCGGAAATACTAATTGCATCGTTCTAGATCTGAGCTGTTACAAGTGTACCAAGGTAGGTAAACGAGCCGAGCACTTAATTGTTCAAGTATGGTATTAAAACATAATGAGCTTCAAAAATATGTTCAACCTAGAGGTCACACCTTAAAGTGATAACAAGCACTCCCAAGCCAGCCCTACGGTAAACAGTAGCCTTTTGCACTCGCACGAGCTTACAACAGAATTTCGACAAAATAATGACAAGACTCGTCAGCTATGTAGCACGGACACGGATACAGATACGACCACTGGATTTCTAAAAAAAGGGGACACAGCAAGGACATGGCAAAAAAAAAAAAAATAAATAAATAAATAATATTTATTTTATACCAATGGAAATATAATTGTATGTATAAACATGAAACTTCAATATATATAAACAAGCATCATATATAAATCATATTATACTTTTAACCCCCAACAAAAAAAAAATTTAAAAGATTTGCATATTTAACCCCTTCCTGTCACCAAACATGTCCCTTGCCGTGTCCCCCTAAAAAATTTAAGTATATTTATTGGACATGCCACGTGGCGTGTCCCATACATATTCTGCCGTGTCCTCAGCGTGCGCCGGCCTCTAGGAGTGTTAGTGCTTCATAGCTAGTCAGTCTAGTGATTGTAGAAATTGTATGTCCATCTCTATAAAATAATAAAAGACGCCCTAAGTCCACCTTATGACATTCGCCCTAACGAATAACGACTATCAATGTCTGGTTTACAAAGAACTACAACCGGAAAATGTATGCACGTATAGATTGCTAAAATATTGAAGTGAGTCAGTTTTTTTTATTGACAAGTATTATCAATTCCTCTTAACAAATAGCATCTTTAAGATTTAAGAGAGTGCCTACCTGCTCAAGAAAGCATAGAGTACAGAGCCCTCCTAATTGATTGAAGGAGATATCCACCACAATATTCTGTATCATGCACTTAACAAGTTTAACCTGCAAGCAGAGTATCCATAACAAATAGTATAAACAAGCATTATCAAATCACAAGCCGGAAAGATAAACAAAAGCACAAAATGACCAGGTACAAAAGCAGTGCCTCAAATTAGAAGAAAATGCAGTTCTATGCAAAACTAGATTAGATATATCAAACTCAAGAAATCATAACCATGACAATCACAAGTTGAACAGGTATTCCACATGTGGGATTTAGGCATTGATGATTAGAGAGAGGGTTTAAAGGTATGTGCAAAGCATAGCCTTAGGAGCTTGTAAGCAATGAATTCAACATATGATATTAGGTGGTGACGAATGATGCGATGCAAACAGAGGTGCGATAACAAAAATTCAGCAAAAGAAAACAAACAAAGAGAAAAGTACCAGACTCCAAAGTTTGAAAGTTATCCGACTCCATAAGGGCTTCAGTGAGATACACACCCAAACAATTAGAATAGTTCCACACACATCTTTTCCAGAACTAAACTTCACTCGACTCTAAATATCCAAGTCAAAGGGCTACCCATCCCTCTTATGAAAATCCAAATGTGTAGTTTATTAGATATTAAAGTCGGTCATCAAGCTAAAGCAGACAAATTTGCCCTTCATATAGATAACTAGGTAACCCTGAAGACACAAAAACACACCATATATAGGTCACCAGCCTACAAAAAAAAAAAACCATACATGACCCAAATTTCAGTAAAATATGGAGCTGCCAAACAAAAAAAATAGCTTTCAAGAAGAAGAGCTTCCTATCTATAAGGTCTGACATGCCATAATATACTTCCTCTGATTCCTTTTGTAGACCTACATGAGGACCAGAACTATTGGTAAAAAACATGCTTTTGTTATCTTGGATTCACTCATGCACAAATTGTATGCAATAGGTTGTTACACAATAGCAGCCTTTCATAAAAAAAAATTCAAATAAAAACGTGTAAACAATGAGGCTTCTATCAAGTCAGTACTCTCCAAATACTAATGGATTGGACAAACTGAATCATGATTTCCAAATGCATATGCGCACCAGGGAACTTTAGCTACCTGTCAGAATCGAGCAAAACTGCATTGGACAACCGCCTAGTTTTTATGAAAACAAGAGTTCCAATATCCCCTCAAATGCCTCTCAGGTGAGCTTCGAGCGGGACCAGCTGGACTAAGTGATCGAAGTATGGTGCTCAAGTGCCCTTCTTGGCCGAAGATTAGCAGTTTGTCTTTCGAAATATAAAGGACGCCGCTGCTCGAGCTAGAATTGAGTCCACTCGAGCATGCTTCGAACGGCCTCATGATGTGTTCAACAAATTTTGTTTGGAAATTGGAAACTAGATCAATGTTGAAGTGAAATAGGACTCAAGTAGGGCAAGAAGACTAAGTCTCATAGATCAATGACGCCAAGCACCCAAATTAGATTCTGATTCTACAAGCAACGCAATTATACCTTGGAGTGAAAAAGATTGATGACTTCATCTTTTGGTCTACTTCCTAAGCTCCTAGTCTATGATTAAGTGATGGACCATCGGTGAAGTGGGGTGCTCAAGTGCTGTTCTTGGCCGAATATTAGTAGTTTTGATGCGGTCCATACGAAGAGTTCATGGTAATTTTGATAATTTCATATGGCTGGAAGTAGTGGCCCTTGTGGACTGGAAGGGTAGTCCATTGGCCACTAAATGGACCTACTTGGTATATTAATAAGGCATCGGCTGTAGTATTTTAGGCTTCGTGACTTTTCATGAGCCTTGTGACTTTTCATTTAGGGAAGTTTGACCACATTCAATGCATGCAACCATTAAATGACCCATTCATCCTATCCAGCCATGTAGGGAATATCTTGGAAATAGAGTAGAAGTTATTTGCATTTAACACATGCTTAGGAGTCTATAAATTGATGTCCTTCAAGAGTTTGACTTATGAACGATTGAATATATGAAAATCCCTACAGCATTATGCTTTAAGATTGTGTGATGCAATCCCATTCGTTGGTGCGATGCTAAAGAGGCCTTAGGTGTGATGCCTTTGGTAACCTAGGTGTGAGGCCTAGATCTATCTTCTAGGGCTGCCCAACGGATCGCTCAATCCATTCAATCCGCCCAAACCGAACCGTCCGTGAACCCACCCGAGGTATGTTACGGATGTTTGCGGATCCTAATATTTCTACTTTGGCGAATGCGGTTCAGTTCGGGTTCGGGTTTGACATGCTCGATCCACCCAATCTGCCTAATAATCCTTCTTTGATCCGTCAAATCCGCTCAATCCGTAACTGAACCGACCCATCCCCATATCACTCACGGACGGGTTGCGGATGCGCAAAACGACATTTCGCCATTAGCGGATCGGATTGAGAACCAAACCGATCCGCGGACAACACTACTATCTTCTTAAAACCCTTCTTCTCCTCTTCGCTTTCACCATTGACGTGCACTGTTCACTGCCCCAAACAACAGTCCCTTTCCTTTGTGTTTGACCATCCTTAACCCTATTCCAATCCCGTCCTACATCATGTTTGTCTTTCGAAATACAAAGGACGCCACTGCTCGAGTTATAATTGAGTCCACTCGAGTATGGTTTAAACGGGCCTCATGATGTGTTCAATAAATCTTATTTCAGAAACTAGAGCAGTGTTGAAGTGAAATAGGATTCAAGTAGGGCAAGAAGACCAAGTCTCATAGATCAAGGAAGCCGAGCACAATCTACATGCAACACAATTATATCGAGCACCCTAATTAGATTCTAGATGCAACACAATTATACCTTGGAGTGCAACAGATTGATGGCTTCATCTTTTGGTCCACTTCCTAAGCTCTGACACTCGCAGACACTCGGTCTAATCTACCAGGCGGCAGGCGCACTACATGGCCAAGTTTTGTCATACCAAAATTCTCATCACTCACCACTAACCTAAATCCACAAAAGAGACAGATGTGTGGTATACCCGAAAATATCTTTAACAAATTCTACGCGTTAAGGACATCAACTCTGTGTGGGAAAAAATATTGTGTTTCCCTTTCTATGATTAAATTCTTTCAGCTACGATTCACTAACTCCATCTCTCATTGAATAACACATTCCCTCTCCTATAAAAACTCACTTCCATTTTGTGAAATTTAGACATGTTATGAGCGTAACACAGTGAAAAAGAGAAACTTGATTGTTGTGACAATATCAATTCTTAGTACCTTTAAAAAAAGCCAGGAGACACGAGTTCTTCTTCAAACCAGAGATCTGGTTGAGTCATCATGGCAACAAGAAATGAAAACCCCCACTCGACTATCGACATGCTTTCTACTTTCTAGTACTTATCTTAAGCAAAATTGTTATTGTTCCTACCAACTAATTGAAGCTTCTAGCATGCAATGTGTTAGCAACAAATGGACATGGGAATACAACAAGGATATTAAGTGAAAATATCTCAGTTTGTAATTCGGCAAATATGTTCAGAATATATCTAGGATAAGCGCTAAAAAAAACCTCAGCCCGAATGAGCTGGACATCCTTCACTATGAATTCAGCGGCCGAATTTTGATCTTCAGCTTCAAGTACAGATACCACGTCATTCACCAAAGCTTCCTCGACACTCGCGCCACCAAAGGCAGTCAAATCAATGTCTCCATCCGGAAGATATGTTTTCAGTGGTACTGATCCAAATGGGAAAACCTGAAAATGAGTCTAAGTTAGAGCTTTAAGAGCAAGTAGATCTGCTACAAATTCAATGAAACATTATATCAGCCGAAAGGAAAGTCAAAGAACCTACAGGCTACAGATATCGAATTAAAATACAAATGATTATCACCAATAGCTGGAAATTTCATCATCAACACACGGTTAATCTTCCTCAGCATGAATTTCAACGGAACATTTCACTTCAATTAATTTCGGTTCCAATTAACTTTTTGAACATGGCCATAAACAGAATTGTCTTTGGAATTTACATTTAATTGTGAGTGAATGGTCCTCCGTTTTATTCAATGACATCACTGAACTCCGCAAAAATGGATACCTCATTATTAAGAATACTTCCAAATCTTTCACCAAGTTACCCAAAGACCCAATGAAATCAAAAGTGATAACATTTCTAAATCAGTTCGTCTCTTTATATGGGAGTGGAACACTATTCTAACCTAGATCTTGAGCAATAATTGCAATACGATTTCAAAACATAATAACACATTATAAAAGCATATGAAGAACTTATACCCGTCCATGATTTCTAACAAGCAAACGAAATCAATGAAATCCGCAAGTTATAGAACTTCTGAATCAGTTTGTCCCTATGGGAGTGGAACAATATTCTACTTGAAATCCAAAATATTATTTACCATATCATTTCGAGTTTCAATGGAAGACTCAACAAACACACGAAGAAGTTACAACAGCTTCATGAATAATTACACGTGTTCGGAGAAAAACATGCAAGCTAAACCCTTCACAAGTTATGAACTTAAGATAACCAATCATTTGTTAATGTCATAATTACATAAAATAGAGGTGCATGGTATTTCCTAAATCTGCTTCCAAGCTCTTCCTTCTAAAGCCACACACACAGAGGAAATTATTGTCTTTGAGAGTTGAATTTATAATGGAGACTGTGAGAGGCTCGAGGAAAGTAAATTTAAGGAAGCGGCAATTTGGAAATTTGCATGATCTCAAGATTGGACCTAAAGATCGTATTCGTCTAATTTATGTTAGTATTGAAGAAGAATATCGCTGGACAATTTTTCAGATAGGGGTATTTTTGGTAATTTTGGTTCCTGTACAGTGGCAGTAGGGTTGCCCATGGGTTATTTTACGGGTCAAGTTATTCACTTATTTATTGTGAGTTGTTTCTAGTAGCAAATAGATTTGGAAGTCCAAGGAATCGGAGGTTCCGTTTTTACTATTTTATAGGTTTAGGAAGAAAAGTTTTAGTATGATTTGTTTCCTTTTATGTTTTGGAAGTCTTGTAGTATATAAAGTGATGTATAACCTTAATTTGATAGAGATGAGTTTATTTTATTGAGCTTTGAAGCTTTCTTTTGAATTGTGTGATGCAATTCTAATCCTAGGTGCGATGCCTTTGGGAATCTAGGTGTGATGCCTAATATTAGGAGTGATTCCTAGACCTGTATTCTTCTATTATTCTTGTTTTCTGTTGACTTTCAGCCCTGTTACTGTTCAAAGCCCAGAACAGCCCTGTTTTAGTCATATTTCTCTTGTGTAGCTAAGCCCTGGCCCTATTTCTTCCATTCAACATAAAAACCATAAACTTTCTTATTGTCCTACATCAATTTATTTTATTAATATCGACAAATAACTTATTGGAGACAACAAGTGTGCAAAACAGTTGATGCTTAAATTCAAAGATCAGGAACGGAAAGAGAAGAATCTAGCACAAGCTGCAACAGCGCAAAAAAATCAATTTTATAAAACATCAACTCTGAGAGAGAGAGAGAGAGAGAGAGAGAGAGAGAGAGAGAACTTATGGAAATAGGACAAAAAGGACGGAGGTTACAAATGCAATCCACCATTTACTCTCAATAATTTTGTTGATCAATTTAACAGACGAGTCCTTCCAAAATCATTCAAGGGAGAGGCAATATCCACAGACTCAAGATCAAATATATCCATCAACTCCACTCAAAGCAAATTTTGCACTCGTGAGGATATAACTAATTTTTCTACCAAAATTACCCTCCCCCTTCGACCACTTCACCTCCAGCAAACTACGCCACACCCAGCGGCACCATCATTCCACAGCCCCGTGAGGGCACTCTCCTTTGCTAAACCCTCTTTGATGCTTGTTACAATGTAATCCCTCCGTTTCTTTTCCATTGGCCGATCTTTCCTATTGCGTTGCCACACAATGCATGTTTACTTTGAAAATTTAAAACATAAAACTTTCTTACTTTCCAAAATACATGTACATATATAAATTGTTTTGAATACTCTTTAAAAGCAGGGACAGAGGAAAAATGTGGGTTAAATGCATGGAACTACAAAAAGTGAGAACTCCCAAACAAGACTAAGATTGTGGCACAAGGAAGTCATTATGTTGAACCTAGTTGGCAGTCAGAATAATTGTCGAGTATGGTTGTAGAGTGCAAATGAGGTTGTAAAAGTATTTTCCAAATAAGGAGGTTGTTAATCTGCGGCTGCTCCCATCATCCATAGAAACTCAGTGAGCGAGAAAAACACAGAAATACGGATTCTTCATCCCGTAACTCCAGTTGACACTCCATGTAGCCAAGACTGTGCAACAGTGGCACCCGATGACAACTTTACCATATTCCAGGATAATGGGCCCTCGACAGCTCCAAATAGATTAAAATCCATGATGACATGTGAATGACACTTGATTCAATGGCTGAGGACTATATCAACAGCCTTTCCAAAGAAGTTAGTCTACACACTTGATACATATAAAGATATATAACAAGTTAACAAAGCAATAGCTTTACATAGTTTAGGCAGCAATTGATCAACCAATACTCCTGAATCCTGATTGGAGGTATGAACAAGTCAAATTTGACTCTCATTTTGCAACTCCGGCAGAGAATTGATTACCTTGCACACTCTTATTTCGGTGTTATGCTCTTGTCCCGCAATGGGTAAACAGGGATGCACTCTAATTTCTATTCTTTACAAAACCTAATGCTTTGTTCTTGGTCGACAGCAGCTAAACAAGAATGTCAACGGCAAGTTGTCTTTGGTTGAAAATATTAGTTAGTTTGTGTTGTAGACTATCAAATAAACAGACATAACTGACACATTTGCATCTAATGAAGACAAACATGCCCTTTGGATGGAGGGGTTTACTAAGAAAAGGGAGAAAGAAAAAAAAAAAAAAAAGAATCGTCTCATTTTTTTAGATAAATAAAAGAGGCGAGAAATATACGAGGTCCAGTTTGTTTCTCGCCATTTATCACAGAAAATGTGAGATTTGAGAAGAACCATAATCCCTTTTTTCTCATCATTTGCCACAATCCAAAGGGGTTGTAAGAGTGAATTGGAAGCATGGGCAAGGTGCATTAGTCGGGAGAGGAAGCTGTATAGATCAAATGCCTTTCACAGTCACTGAATACATGCTTCCACCACTGTTTCTATGCTTCTAGCATCCAGACCACTAATACCACAAATTTATTTGCACTGACTAACTAAGGGGTTGTTTGATAACTCATTCAGCACTTAAAACTGAATATATTAAGTACTACGTAATTAAGTTGGTTTGATAACCATATTTCCTCCTACTTAAGATTTTAAGTGCCTCTTAAAACGTAGGCTTAAGAAGTGAAAAAATTAAGCAGCATGGTACCTACATAATTCTGACTGAATTTGCCAGTAGTTATATACCACATTCGCCACAGCAACTATCGTTGCACTACCATTGCTACACTAACATTTGCCGCCGTTACCACCACTTCACCACGATGACTATAAACACATGACATCCATTAACAAAACTAAAGGAGAACAATCAAAAATAGTTTAAGCTAAATTTATTTATCTTCATATCAATTTGTTATTTTAATTCAGCTCTTGATATTTTTATCAAACAGCTTTTTAGCTCAAGAAGGAGGAGGAGGAGAGATACGTGGAATCTGGATGGCTGGAGCTGTCAACATCAGCTCCCATTTTTTTTTTCTTTTTTCTTTTCCTTCTTCAAATGTCGTTCTCTTCTTCCTCTCTTTTCTGGATGCTGCTCTTCTTCTTAGGGTTAAGACCATTGAACGGTTTTATCCTCTACATTGGTGCACATCTTTTAACACTCAGATGAAGGGTGAGGATTCAATTAGAGGGAAAAAACATAAAGGCGCACAAGGCGAGCACCTCGCGCCTCTGCGCTTAAGTGCGCCTAACCTGCGCCTTTGTGTTGTGCGCTTCGCCTCAGACCTGTGAGGCACACAACCTGAGCCTCTCCTCGCCTCAGCGCTTAAGCGCTCGAGGCGCGCGCCTTTTAAAACACTGGGTTAGGCGCACAAAGCGCGATTAAGCGCAGAAGCGCGAGGCGCTCGCCTTGTGCGCCTTTGTGTTCTTCCCCTCTAATTGTCACCCTTCATCTGAGTGTTAAAAGATGTGTGCCAATGTAGAGGATGAAACCCTTCAATGGTATAACCCTAAATCTCAAGAAGAAGAGCAGCAGCAAGCAGCCAGAAAAGAAAGAAAAAATGACAACTGAAGTCGGAAAAAAAGAAAGAA
Organism: Gaultheria prostrata; assembly: GCA_036023075.1. NCBI lineage: Eukaryota > Viridiplantae > Streptophyta > Magnoliopsida > Ericales > Ericaceae > Gaultheria > Gaultheria prostrata. The sequence continues at coordinate 10,468 of JAXBDA010006305.1, read as the reverse complement.
AAAAACGAGAGCTTTAGTCAGAAAACGAGGAAGAAGTATGGGAACTTTACGAAATGGATGAGGAGGATTTAAAGGAGGAAGAAGATGTGGAAGGATATAAATCTACTGATGATTATGATGATGAAGATGACGCTATTGGTGTTGAGGATGATGATTAATGTCTATGCATGACAGCCATGACTCTAAATTTGATTGTCGTTAATCATTTTGTTACGTCTCTTTGTCTCTAAAGCTAAACCGTTGTTGAAATGTTGTGTTTTATGACATTTGAAAGTTTTATTAGTGTTTGTTTGTGTTGAAAGTTTTGCTTATATTAAAATTCTCCTTATTGTAAAAAATTGCGCCTTACTTTCAAAAGGCGCGCGCCTCGCGCTTAAGCTCCAGGGGATCATGTCGCCTCGGTGCGCCTATTGCCATTCAAAACACTGTAATATTGTATACATATATGTACAGGTATACATCTATACATGTATAGCTATATATATCAGCATGTATATCAAACTATATTCAGTAAATAAATGTAGAACGAAGTTTATATATAATTATTTCGCCATAAAAAATAAGTGTTTATTTAAGCCAGTGTTGTCTTTTTTTGAGCAATATATGCATACACATACGATATATTGATACACACCATAATTTAATTATAGACACATATTCATCAAAAAATAATTAATATATATACATATATATATATATATAATATTTATATATAGTGTCATGTCCCCCACTGTGTCCATGTCCCCATTTTTTTTTAAATTCTGTGTACGTGTCAGTATCCGTGTCTCTATCCGTGCTACACAGCTGAGGGTTATATAGGAGTCAAAGGATTACATTGGTCTTGGATGAATTTTCATGTTTTGAAGTCAATATAAACCGGCTCATTAATCTACTAATATCCTTTTGAGTGAAATTGTGGTGAATAGGTTAGGGCGGACCTTTTAAAAAATGTGCTCTTCTAATTTGTTACTACCACGAGATTTTCTATTATAGCGTTGGATCCAACGAAAAATTATTCAATCCAACAGAGGTTTGCAGCATGGTAGAATACTTTTAAGGTCATCCACGATTCTTTAACCTAAACAAACAACAAATTTGAATTAGTTAATGCCATGAATACTAAAATTAATACATTCAAACGCAATGGACAAAGAGAGAGAAAGTAGGACACCTATAGCAATCGATCTTTTTTGCCTCCTTGTCTTCTTAAATTTCTTATTTCTTTCATTATAAGGGTGGGTTTTGTTTGAGCTAATTTAGTACGTGTTCAACTATGTATTACCTAGATTGGTGGGTGTTCATAGTGTAAGGAGTTGAGCGTTCAAATAAAAAATAGCCTACAATTACTACAATAATTTTAGGGGAAAAAATTTAGGGTGTGAAGCCGCCTCTGCATTGCGGACACGTTTAATTATATACATTCAACTACATAGTAAGGTATAGATACGACCACAACTTTGCTATCCATTTTAATAGTATTTTTCCAACTTATTTAAGACAATGGTATAGATTCCGAATTTCGGTAATCACATTGTAGTGAGCGTCTAATTAAATAGGCCCCCGCTGGTGGACCGTGGAATTGTTCGCCAAGGGATTAGTTGAGGTGAGCATAATCAGCCCTAGAAATATCAAAGAAAAATGCTAGGACGATTCCAACCCCGATTCCAACCGCTTGGATCGAATTAGTAGGACGATTATGGTTCGATCCAAGCTCTATCATGAATTGCTCGTTCAATGATGTGCCTAGTACTTGGGGAGAGCAAGGATCAAGGAAGATAAGCCAACTATTGGGACTGGGTGTCACAAGACTCACAACATATGGTGAATATTGTTTGGGAGGGAATGGATAAGAAAGGGGAAGAAGCAGGGAATATGTATCTTTATGAGATCATGACAAGGACATAGGAGTGGCGAGGCAGTTTCATATTGTGTACCAACTCCCTAAAGCGAAATAGGCACAAAGAAACATCAATAAACCAGACAAGCTTACAAAATCGAAATGGCCCCTCCACAACCAGTCAGAGCTAAAAGAGCTAAGCGCTGAGGATGATCATAGATCTCGTCCAGAGTGGGCAACGTTTTATTCGAAGAGTGGCAGAGAGCCATGACTGGATCTGGTACTAATGAGGTGTCAATATCAAACCAATCAATCTAAGAAAGAGATGAAGAGCGGAGGTAAAACAAGTAAGTGAGACCCAGACAACACTTCTATCGCCACAATTTACCATGTAGGCTCTCCCACACGAACCCTAGATTCTCTGGCATTTCCAGCCGCTTCACCAGCACATAACTCATTCTTCTGAGCTAAACTACTTTGAAGTTGAGTTTCTTTCCTCGAAATTTACACTGCTTGGCAGTAAAGGATAATACTAACAATGAGGTTCATATGATTATCCAGTGCATCTTCATATGTACCATAATAGTCATATCGAAGGCATGTACACTGGTGATCTCAATGTACTCAATGTTAATCACTTCCTCTTGATCTAGGATTCATAGTAACCAAAGCAACAAATTGCCTCATTTGAGACCTTTGAAGTAATCACAGATTAAACATGTCCAAAACAAGCCAAGGGTTTTTCAAGATGCTTCAACTAAGCATCAAAACTAATGAAGTAGCAAGTTATATTCCATGGCCTTGACTATGGGGTACGAATATGTGTCCAAGTACCGGATTCATCTAATCGTCATAAGCAAACCGGAACACTTGACGAGAATATCCATATTTCTCTTAACCTTTGTTAAGGTAAAGTGTACTTACAAGATGCTATAGTCCATTTCATATATTCGAATACTTCATATGTTTCCAACTGTGCAGCTACAAATGTCAGATACATATCCCAACCCTTACCCGGGTAAGTGTCCATTGTCCACGAGGGTACTTCATACATATACACTTATTCGTCTAACATCTAACAAAACGTAACTTGTCCAAATACATATACAGGAAGCATAGATGAGATGCTCACCTCGCAACCAATATAGCCTCTAATTAACCTCTGAACATAATCTATAACCTTCCTCCTCCTTCTCTCAGACTCCACAGTGGGCTGAACCCGGCACAAAATCTCCTGAGTCGCTTCCTCTGCTATGGCCCACTGCTCGAACCCAATCGACGATGGGCTCGGATTCGACGATGACGGCGATGGCGACGGTACTCTCCTCTCTTCCGCTGCTGCGCCGATGTTTGATCGGAGATCGCCCATCAAAAACCCCTAATGGATTATCAGCACCATCATCTCCTTGTTCCCTGATCGAGATCGATCGGTTAAGGGTTTGGAATGAGAAAGAGGGCAAAAAACTAGTCGTGCTGAAACAATCGGAATTTGGAGAGAGAGAGAAAGAGGTTAGGGTTTGGTGTTTGAAAGGGTTCTGGCTTCTGGTGTTGGAAGGAGAAAGGATCAATTCTTGTGCAATTGTTTTTTTTTTATTTTAAAAAATGAGTAGTTTTCGCAGTGGAAGATTACGGGTTTCCTGCTTTAGGTGCAGCAAATCTTTATAATTACCATCTTAGACTATTTTTTTGTTCCTATCTAAATTTTTCACATTTATTAGTTTTTTATAGATTTTTTTTTATTATTGGTCGCCTCAACAAAAAGAATTTCAAAAGTAAAAACTTATGAAATTTTTTATGAATAAAGACAAAAATAATCTATTAATCTACAAAAATTTGAATTATTTTTTTATTTGGTAAACTCTATTTAAAATCTTGATCATAATTTTTGACATTTTAAATTTCTCTTATCAAGACGAAACAATAATTTACATAAAAATCAATGCAAAACTAATCCACAAAACACTAATTCCCAGAGCTTCTTGTTGGATTTTTTCTATCCCTTGTCATTGCCTTTCTTTTTTTCTTTGAACAACAAAAAGGTGGAAGGGGGCAACCAGCCTAACAACCACTCTTGGGCGTGTTCATAATTTATATAAGGTTCGAGCCATAGCTAATGTCCGGAAGAACAACCAGTCACTATAGCACCACCTAGTACTAGATGGACGAAAGGCCCTCCACACTAGTCCTAAAGTTGATGGGACTCGAACCTTATCGGATTGTGTACGAGAGGAAGGAGCACTTAAGCCCACTCACCCTTGCCATTTAAACTATCACCTTCGGTGGTGTCCTGGCCTGTTCAATCCATGAATTTTATCATATTGAATTTTTTATTATTTATTTTTATCCTTCTAGTATGTTTTATTTGGTTAAATAGGCCTAGTTGAAATTAAGATAAAAGCTTTGGGTATTTAGACAGTACATATTCTTTTTTCTTTTCTTTTTTTGAATTCCTAGAGAAACAGCAGTGCTAGATATCCTACCTATACCTAAAAGGAAAAACTCCCACCCATCCTTAGGCCTTTCTTTTTTATGGCCATTTTGCCTTGGTCCATTTTGTAATTACCTACATTGCAGTAGTTTTTCATTTTCCCAAGTGGGTCATCTTTATATTTAGTTGTTGGCAGAAGGATCTATATTACATTACACAACGGTTTTACAAAATATCTCTCTCACAACTGTCCTTTGTGGCACATTCAAGGGCCGTGATCGAATTTTAAAATTGTGTTCCAAATGATCCAAGGGTTGAAACGATTTTGATATCTCTTTTTCAAAATTCAAATTCCCAAATTGGGAGGATTCCTTTCTACGGCTTAGATTGACGCAATCTTAATGTGTAATGTAATATTTAGTATGAAGAGGACCGATTACCTTTATGATTTCACAGCACTACGTTTTTTTAAGAAAAAAGTAAATCAATATTTAGTATTCCCATTAATTACCTCTTTCAACTTTAGTAATAGGTAAAAATGTTCTTCATTGGAGTGCACGGCTTTGGTGGCGGCATGTAGTGATTGGACTGTCTTTTCGTATGAATTATCCGTGAGATTTGCATCCGAATTATTTGTCTTTACCCTTCACTCTTTATGTTTGGTTTATTATGCGAACTCAATTGTTGCAATATGCATTTTTATATGGTGTTGTGTACGTATCTTCATCTATACTTCTCATTTTGAGGAAAAAAGTAAATAGTTGGAACAAGTATCTACCCACTTTCCCTTTATTTTTGGAAGAATGATCATCTATATTCAATTTAATTGTAATAGCTTTTATTATGATTTAGATCATGTTCTTTAGAGATATATGTTGTAATTTTCTATTGGTTCTCCTATTCCGTTTAAATATTTTGAGCGTAAGTCTCGAAAATGGTTATTGGTTATTTTCTTCTTCGATCTATTGTGTTTGTAACTTTTAATAATGTTTTTCTTATTGACATGTGATTGCTTCCCTATTGAATTAAAAAACTTCTTACGCCTATTCTCCTTTCAAGAGAGTCTCCTCCATTTTACTTTCCCCCCATACCACATAGGTGATTTAGCCAAAATGAGTTTATAGTAATGTGAATTTCATATCCAGTGATTTAGCATAGCAATGTAATTTCACATATGTGATATGGTTACAAGAGGGTAGTTTTTGTTTTTTGGCCTAACCAGTGCTCAATCATTACTTTTTTGTTGTTAAATCGATGTAACGAAAACATGATTAAATCTTTATTCGGTAGGTGTGGTTTTTATCATAAAACGATGCTGGTATTTAAAAAATAATAAAGTCATGGACAACTTTCCGATTTTTGGACATGTAAGTTCTTTATCATTTTATAGCTTACCAGTCTAAAATCCTTTTATCTCATTTCATAGAACTCGATTTTTGCACACATTTAAATAACTCTTGGATAGTAAAATGTGAGTATGATAACAAAGGTTAAATAAATTTGTAGGGTCAACAATAAAGAAGGATAAATCTACATAAATTGCGTTCAGAACGTGTTGCGTCGTGCCTTTAGGCACGAGCAATCTCTAGTCCATTTATAAATCTATCTAGTTGTGTGTTTCTGTAAAGTGGGCAAGCGTATCTCACATATCTCCATTACATGTTATTTTCTTGGCCTTTCATTTTCTCTCTTTTAGGGTTAGGGTTTTTATATTCCTCGAGATCAGATGCTACTTTTCTTCTCCCCTTCTTGGTGTTCAGCAACCTCAGGAGCTCCTCTTCTGATCTACCGAAGGCAGATCCGTTCGTAATAAATAGGTTTGATTGATTCTCTGATTCCTTTCGTTATTGCATGGTTCTCACTATACGCTTTCGTTTTCTCCCAACGCTTGGATAGAAGTGGTCTGTGATAAGTGGTTCTGACGTCTGATCCTTTAATTTCTTTTTTGCAACGATGAAAGGGACAGTGAAGTCGAAGTCCTGGCCCCTTCATGAGTGGAAGGGGAAAAAGAGAGAGGAGGAAACAGCTCCAAATTAATTTTGAAATCCTGCTGTACTTTACACACTTTGGTAAGTGAGTGTTTGTAGACAGCCTAAGTTGGCTCGGTAGATATTTTAAGCTCTGCCACTTGCGAGATACCGATGACGAAGTGATTATGTATGCCTTGACGAGGAATGAGATGCTTTTGAACTATTTAGAACTCTTAGGGAATGAAGAATGCTTTAGAATTAGGGAGGGAAGTGACTCCGATAAATTATCGTTAGGTCTGCTTTCGGTCCACTTTTGATAAAATCAAACTTTCTCATTTTTATGTTTGGGATCCACCATCTGTTAGTACTCTTAAAACCATCTTTATTGATATATAATATGTCACAATCCGATTTAAAATGAGCAAGATGCGAGCGTTTTACCAAAATCATTCATTTTCTGACCCCACTGAGGGTAAAATCGTCATCTATTTAATTATAAAAATTGTTTTGGACCAAAACCAATTGGGTAAGAATTTAGACTTAACAAGCTTTCCAACGGTTCAAACCACGTCAAAATTGGAGTTCGGTAGAGCCCAAAGCGAGCCCGTGAAGTTTGGGCTCCTGTGTTGAGTATCGACCACGAAATCGATGTTTTGGCTGCCAAATCAGCTCGCAGCGAATTAGAAGCTTTTGCGAGTGTTGGGTTTCATCCTAACTCTTCCCATCCGGTCACCCAACTTGTTGGGCACGAACAAAACACTATTAGGAAGAGATTTTATGAGAAATCAACTCCATTTTTGAATTTAGTTAATTCCCTTATAATTATCTCTAACCCTAGCTTGAAATCCCTATAAATAGGACCCCTCCCTATGAGTTTAAATCAGATTTTCTACTCATCTTTTATAATATACACCCACTCTTCATATCACCTTCAATACACATAGCCTAGGTTGCAAACCTAGCAACACACAACACATCAATTTCGAGAGATGCCAGTAGTTTAGCAGTTTTGTGAGTAAAAAAACTCCAAGAGAGTAGCCAAAACCTTCAAACCCATAGGAGTTCTACACTATTCATCGGCGTCTCGTGCCTTTAATTTATAAGGGTTGCGCAAATCAAGCCTTGATTGCATAAATCAAGCACCTGAGGTATCGTGGCGGAAGTTTTGCATAGTCTCTTGACTGACCATATCGCTTTGTGTATTGCTATCGGTATTTTGTAAACCCTCTTTATTCAATCTGTTCGTGTTTTGTTGGCTTTTGGTGTCAATGTGAAATATCGGCCGACACAATTGTTGTGTCGGTCGTAATAACCAATTTGGTGCAATTATTGCTTTTGTCGGCCGACATATCTGATTTGCAGCTGGTAGATCAATATGCATACAGTGCATCTAATCTTATTTTTATTTAATATTTTTGCATTGTGTGATCCACTCTCTCTATCCCGTGTGTGTTTTATTTTCTGTTGTCACCCATATCTATTTAATGGCTAATTAATCAGTTTATTTGCAAAGTCTATTAAAATAATTTACCAGCTTTATGTTGAGTGAGTACGGGCTAGCCTTTGTGGCTAAACGGAGAGGGGGTGCCTAACACCTTCCCCTCACCAGACCCTTGGTTTGCGAATCCATGGCTAGAATCTCTGGTCAGGCTTTTTCTTAGTTTAGCCTAAACCAAGTGGCGACTCTAAACAGTGGTAGGTGTCGGGCAATGGGCACCGTGAATTAGTGCAGTTGGATTAAAAAGAGTCTTAAAATGAGCCAGTGGATTCAATGCAATAAGTCCAATACATCCAAATTGGCCATACTATGTAGTGAAAGCCCTCATCAAGTGCAAACTCGAGCGGGGGTGCCGACAGTGTTCAAGTGATTCAGTTACTAGCCAAGTTGTTACGCCTCTTGATGAGTTGAGAGGGCAAGTCACTGAATTTCTACGTCGGCTTAAAAAAGATTTAACGTTTTATTTTGCCATCGAGGAAGTGATTGAGCGTTAACCTTTGTTAGATCTTATTTGTTCATATGATGTTATTGTGGATGCCGACCCTGGGAACAATTGATGTCTTGCTGAATCTATGATAGTCCTAATTACAGTGATTTTCGTGGTACCTAGGCCATAACCTAGATGATTATTATGTATTTATTTCTCAAGAATTAGTGTTTAAGTTTGTACTGTAATGCTTTCCTTGTGCTGTTGGATCTTTGGATATGGTTCTTCGGTGATGTTCATTATTGTTTTTGTGTTCTTCAAATATTTATTTGTACTAGTGGTTGCTCATGTGCGTTGCATGTGGTGTTTTTGATTAATTAACTTAACGTGATTGTACTTTAAAAAAGTTCCATCACAACAGGGCTTAAGAACTTTGCTTGAATTTTTTTTCCCTAGGTAAAACTGTAAAAGTTCCATCACAACAAGGCTTAGGAACTTTGTTTGAATTTTTTTTCCCTAGGTAAAACGGTAAAAGCCATTTGGCTACGTGTTTCTTCTTCTTTTTTCCTCAACAAAAAAAAGATTGCATTAAACTTGAAATGGGTGCATCAAAACAAACGGCACGAGTGATCATCATTACAAACAAAAAATTTGGCAAGACGCCAAACAATGAGAAAGGATTACAAAAGCGGCAAAAAAACACAAGAACAAGCACCAACCCCATTTAGAACATACATCACATCATTGAGCTTGAAAATGAAGGTGTTTGGTTCCATGAAGTCTTCTGATTCCATCATAACACTCTTAGAATCCTGCATAGTAAATTTCTTGACATTTTAAATGAATGTAACCCAGGTAGCTATCTTGTATTTAACCATCTCACTGAACTCCATGGGAGCAATTTCCACATGGGGACCATAACACCACATAAAAGGACACAAAGCAGCAATATTTTCCCAAGTTCTTAAACTTGCAATTAATTACACCACTAGCACCACAAAGCTTTCAAAATGCTAGAAAACCCAAACCAAATTCCACCATTGTATCATGATTGACCAAGTTTCCCAAGCAAAAGGACAAAGAAGAAATGGTAAATTTCAGTGACACTCCTTGAGGTTTGCCTAAATGACGAATACCTCCTCACATATGAGAAAATGACTATAAATCACCCGTGATTTGAATGATCATTTCACTGACACACATTCAATAACTGTTCAACCAAACACGTGATGGAAACTACCAAAAGTGGCTTATATTAACAAACTCACCATTTTTAATAACAAAACTACTCATAAAAATCTCTCAATTCTCAATATACTCCCCCAAAAGTAATTAATTTGTCTTTTCTAAGCTACAAAACAATTCTTTCAAGTAGTAAAAAAATAAATAGATTAATAAATTGTACCTCGATCAAAATAACTCTAATGACGATAGTGCCTAATCTCAGTCCCACCATCAATCAAAGGGTCTCAAAACCAATAGTTCCAATTCAACATTTTGATCTCCAACTCCTACAATATTTCTGATCATTGTTGCCTCACTTATTACAGAGGAGATAAAACGGATAAATCATCAACCGTATCTATTCTTAAGCACTAAACCTTACCTAGAGGAGCATCTGCACTTAGATATTGAAGCTATTTTTTTACTATGCTTTAACAATTTGAAGCCACCATATTTTCTCCCACTCACCACATTATACAACTCACCATTGGGATGTTTTGTTTATCATCTCCAACCACGATGAAAAGTATGCCTAATAATATGTACAACATAAAACATTCATCTTTTACATAGGCATGAAAGCTTGGATGACCCGAATAGCATGAATTACTTGAGCACAACAAGGTACTAATAAACAAATGAAGTTGTAATGAAAAGAATTAAAAATGCAAGTGATTGTGTTATGTTTAAACTGGCAGTACATCCCCCCACAAATCCTTTTGATCTTCATTTTGTGTAGAAGAAAATCTGAACTTTCTCCCACCCAACCCCATTCTAGCTGACTATGGATATTTTATGTGTTGAGAGAGGGCCAGATTCTAACTTTTGTAGGTTAGTTAAAAGATCGATAGAACCAACCTTCAATTCTAGATGTATCTTGTAACGCCCCGAAAATCCGGGAACGCTAATTGTTATAATAATAAAAGGAAAATACAATTACAAGTCTGACAAGGCATTTTCTGCGCCGAATTACATTATTTAATATAGGGAGAGATCTATGGCGTCTTCTATCCCTCTGCCGGGTCACTCCCCAGGCCGGCAGCTCCTGCTCCGAGACTCTGCTGGTAATAGAATTCCTCCTGTT